>BQNB010062236.1:0-36158 GCA_026074375.1 Tanacetum coccineum
TCGAATTTCATAGCTAATTAGTGCTTATTTCATTTGCTTATTAGGTTTAGATCGTGGTAGCTTATTAGTCTTGTTTAAGAGTATTTGATTTAAGTTGAGCTTGCTTATTTTGTTGTTGCTTAATCCGTTTTAATCTAGCTAGTCTCATTTCAGTGCTTTTTTTATTAAATTGATTCGTGTAGTAGTTTGTAGCTTATTTAGAATATCAGCTTATTGCATAAGTGCTTATTTCTTGGATCTTATTATTGAATTGTGTTTGGGTTTTCTTATGCTTTAATCTGGGCTTGCGTTTAGTTTGTAGAAATTAACTAATGGGCATGCGCTAGTTTGGGCCGTGGTTTAGTTTGCCTCATTGAATCTGTTGGACTATAGTTTTGCTATTGGGCTCATTTTGGTCTTGCGTTTGGATTGCTAGCACTGTTAACTGTTAACAGTTTGATTTGTATTGTGTTTTTGGTACCGGTCAACTCATAAGGCATGGAGCTTAAGGGTTTATTTAGCTAGACCGAATTTGATTATTTGTTTTAGCTAAATAAATCAGGTGTTTATCATTTATTTGCGGCTCTTCAATTCGGTCTAATTTTCTATCATTTTTCAATTTATTAGTGTAGCTTAGAATAAAATGTTTAACTTTGCTTATTTGATAGTTATGCTTAGTGGGTAGTTTAATTAGTGTTTGTTAAGTGATATTGTGAATTGGAAATTAAGTGTGGATTTGAAAAATGTTTAATTGATTAATAATCTTTGATTATTTAGATTTGTGGTTTAAATGTTTTAAAGGGCAAAATCCGAAAAAATAGTTAAACTACACATCTAGTAATTAATATCTTTTTAAGAGGTTTTTGTCAAAATAAGTCAACGTTGTGAGATAATTATCTTTTCTAAGGAAATTAATTCGTTAATGAACCTTAATTCACACTTAATAAACTTTTCACGTCACTTAGCAAGCATTTTTGTCTTATAAATCTTTTAGTTCATTTTAGCTTAATTCTCGTAGTTTAATTGTTTAGTATAATTCTTGTATTAATATTAGTATAATTTTTAGTGTTAAATATAGTTTTCTAAAAAGTAGTTTAATTTCTAAAACCAAAAATCTTAAAAGATAATCAAACATTTTTCTTCAAAACATTAACATGGATTTTAATTCATCTCTCGCCGTGGAAACGACACTCGAAAGATAGTCTATTACTTTTCCTAAAGTAATTTTCTTATCTAACGAGATATACTATATGTTATTACGACACGTGTTTGACGGTTTATCATACGGTCTTATCATTCATTTAGGGTCGTTGGCTTTTAATCGTATTTGTATTAGTATTATTATTATTTTAGAATGGTTTTCGGCTTTTTATTAACTACTTCATCAGTTTGATTGTTTGAATTTATCGTTACACAAATTCAAATTAAGTAAAGCCTTCTCTTTTCAGAAGATTAATGTACCACTTCACTTTATAGTGTCAAAGTTACAAGTCCATTTGTCACTAAGCGATAATTATCACCATGTGTGTTCATAAGTTTGGCTACCCTTGTAGTTACTAGAATATGACCAAGGTGTTGTCTCTTTTTTATTATTAGGTGCCGTCTAAAAAAAGGATTTGGTTTGTTATATTTGACTTGTCTCATTTGAGATGTGTATGTAATGGCTTATCAAAGCTCAATTCTGTTTCAAGAAGCAAATCAAATAAGCTCAAGGTCAAGCAGACTCAGAACACGCAACAAAAGAATGGATTAAAGGCTCTTACTCAATGCAACACCATATAGTTTAGTAGTTCAATTTTGTTGTAGTCCAATTATGTCATCTTTGTAGCTACAGGGTAGATTTTGTAACTTTTGTATTCATTTTAGTTTTGACGGGTAAATCAGTTATTCAAACTGATTCTCCTGTTTTCTTTTTGTATAAAAGGAGGTGTACCCACCAAATGTTTTCAACCACCCTCCACAACCCCAGTACGAATCATACTCGTGTAAATTATGTGGGAACGACGCTCATTATGGTTATGATTGTCCACCACGGGTACCGCTTGTCTATGAGTAAGAACCGTGCTACAATCAAAATTTTGGTGATAATTATTATCCACAAAATTCACCGAGTTTTCCACAATAATATCTTTGTTGTGAAAACTGTGGGGGTCCTCATACGAATTTTCAGTGTCAACCTAGGAATTAGAACTTATATGATTCTAATGTTTGCTATAATTCTAAATCTTCCGGATTTGACCAACCTACACAGACATCCATCGATCATCAACCTCCTAAATAAATGAGTGTCCGAGAATTGCTACTTCAGGAGAAACTTCATAAAGCTTTACAAGTCGTTTGTGAAAAGTTAAATCAACAAGAGCAGGCAGCTAATGTTAGTACTCATACCCCGAGTGCCTTTCACGAAGTTTCAATTTTATTTACATGATGACGATGAAGATGATGTTGTACGAGGATATTATATTCCTTTGAATGAAATTACTTCTCAAATTCCTCCGTCTATTGCAATCACACTTGTCTTACCTACTATGGAGCCAAGACTCTCTCATCATGGTGGATGAGAATCTTAGAACTATTCCTGAAAAGGAATTGGACGAAAATAATTAAAGTCTATTGTGTGAGGATCTTTGTCTCAATCCACAAGTGATCTCGAGGAAACATCTGACATTGACAGTAAGTATCGATTTTGCCTTTTTGTAGATTCTTCCCCTCTTGATGAAGTTTAGGGGTAAAGTATCATGACTTTCTTTAACCTCTCTTCGAAGCTAAATGAAAAAAAAAAAATTTTTAACCTCTAGTGATGACGAGTCACTTCCTGAGGAGGACGTTCAGGAAGAAGATTTTAAAATTTATTCGAACCCTCTTTTTGAATTTGATGAAGAGTACATCTCTAGTGACATAAATCCTCTTTTTAAAGAGGTGTTAGAGAACATCGAGAACAAGGACTCTTATGTTTCTAACCTTGATGAGTCGGCTTTACTAGACAACAGTCCTCTTATTTATGCTATGAGGATGAGTGTTTCAACCCAGGAGGCGATATTGATAAGATCGATGCTTTTCTAGATATTGATGTTTCTACGGATATTAAGGACGGTTATCATGATTCGGAGGGAGACATAATCTATCTTGAGTGTTTGCTTATTAATGACACTACCCATAATCTCCCTCCTGAGGTATTTTTAGATCATGACCCAAGAAGCTTAAAGGATGAACCTGATAATGATGATTTGAAGAGTGTGGTCAGGATTCATGAGAAAATTATTTCTCTGACATATGTGAGGTTACCCTTGAGAACGCTATATTTTTCCCTCACAAATGTTTATCAGAAACTTCTACCTTATCTCACTTATTCTAAGGATTTCTCTCTTCCTCTCCCTGGGAAGTGAATTAACTAGTTTTGACCCCGACATCTCATTTTTAGTTGCTATCTCTTGAGCCGATGGGTATCTCATCAAGTGGAACTTTCATGTGCTTCAATGTTTATCTAAACATCTTGAATGAAAGTCCGATGGAGATTTTCTCTTCCACATGTTTCGTCCCTAATATCATGATGATATGGGGAGAGTCAAGCTAGAGACTCGCACAAAAACAAGCGCTTCTCGGGAGGCAACCCGTGTCTTTTCTTCTTTCTATTTTCTTATTAATAAGAGTGTGTGATTTTATTATAGCCTAAGTTGGGACTGGCTTCTTTTCCATTGGTATGTGAACCGTTATTTTTGCAGGATTCCTTAAGATCGTGAAGACCCGTGCTTGTTTTCAATCCTCCAATCATCCGGTCTTCGATCTTCTGCTTATTTTGGAATCCTCAATCCTGATCTTATATATATATATATATATATATATATATATATATATATATATATATATATATATATATAATTGTTGTGTGTGTGTCTGAGTGTGTGAGTGTGTGTGTGGGTTTGTTGTTGAGTTTTCCCTATTTTACACTTGGAAATTTTATGCATTTTGCCTTTTTTGTATTCGTAAGTGAGTGGGTAAAACCATGAATTTTAAACATTGAGGCCAATGTTCCATTCTAAGTGTGTGGGGGGGGGGGGATTTCTATCG
Organism: Tanacetum coccineum; assembly: GCA_026074375.1. Taxonomy (NCBI): domain Eukaryota; kingdom Viridiplantae; phylum Streptophyta; class Magnoliopsida; order Asterales; family Asteraceae; genus Tanacetum; species Tanacetum coccineum. The sequence goes on from BQNB010062236.1 coordinate 4,048, forward strand.
AAATGTGATCATACCTGTGCCTATATGTGTTCCCACGCAACCCCGTTTTGACCAAAATTTTAAAATTTTATTGTTTTATTAGGTATATAAAAAAATAATAGTAATAAAATGAAAATGAATGAAAAATGAGAAAATGATTAAAATATAAAAATATAGAAATAAGTATGCCCGTAGAACTAGGTAGCTTTTGACTTGATCGAGTTTTTAAACTCTAGCTTTCCCCTTAGCTTTTTAGACTAAGCGTTTGCGAAACTTAAAATTTTGCAAAGAACGAAAAATGATAGAGTTTAATATAAGTTAGATGCTAAGCGTGGAGTAGTTGAATCTCTTTAGAGCTCATAGAGGTTAATTGTGGTATTTTGCTCCCACCAGCTTAATAAACGTTATATAATTGTTAAATAAATAAAGTTACTTTGGTTTTTGCGATTCTTAGTTTAGATCCCTTCGTAGAGATTCCTTCTGGTGAAAGTAAGGTACACATCGAGGTTCTGTCAGTGTTGTGGGGAAATAGGCTACCGATTCCTGACGGCTCGCTACCGTTGTCTAGGTAGTTAAAAGACCACAGAACTTGAAATTTGACTAATAATAATAATAATATAATAAACCGAAGCCGAAATAAGACTTCTGGATCATAGTCGGCTCGCATACCGATGTGACAGTCGCTTAAAGGGTGGAGGTAATAATAATAATAATAAAAACTGTGGGCTGATAAAAGTTTACTGTCTCTGGTCGGTTCGCTGTCGATGTGGCAACTTCAAAAGAAGGCCCATTAGTAAGAATAATAAATACAAGAATGATAAAAGTATTGTTGCATCTAGTCCTGTTCGCTGCCGATGTTGCAGCCTTCAAAAATGTCAAAATAAGACTCCTGGACCATGGTCGGCTCGCATACCGATGTGGCAGTTGTTTAAAGGACCGAGGTTTAATAATGTTGCAATAATAATAATAATAAAGCCAAATTTCGACTCCGGGGTTATCTAAATAAAGCCTCCGTCTCTGGACTCGTAGTTGAGTTGTTTCGGATGAAATAAAAAGGATAACCCCTAAATCATGCGAAATTAAAACCTTAATGTGGACCTTATTCTCATCATATCATCTCTTTAGGAAAGGATTTCAAACTAATTATGGTGTAAACCATGTTTACTTTATATGAATAAAGACTTAATCTATTTGTCGCCAATAATAAAATAAAATCCTTAGAGGACTTAGGAATAAAGGAGCAGAAAGTAGCAATGCGTACACAATTAGCATTTATGAGTAGTGTTAGCATCTTAACTTGTATTTAACAATGATTTCATTTTTAAGCTTGGTTTGGGGCAGGTGAAAAATCAAGGACGATGAATTTATCCTTTTAGTGTTTCTTGTTTCGTGATCCTTAAAGTTTCATATAAAAAAATGAAAATGATAAGAATAAATGTTTGCATATGTATAAAAAATGGTAAAACGGGGGCTTTTCAAAACTAGTGATTTCTTAATCCCCTTAGATGAACACTTAGCTACTTTTCGAAGTAATTAGTCTAAGGGGGTTGAAATTTTTGATATTCTAAGTGTGTATTTATGACATTGCGTGAGGACACGGCAATAGCTTAGTATGGTGGATTTTTTATATGTGTTTAATCACATATCAATTTGCCTTATTAAAACGTGCTTAAATGACCAAAAGTTCATGAAAAATACATTGTATGTGTGTGTTTTGTGATTTGAATTATGCAGGTAATGGATATATCAAATATGGACAAAAACAAGCCAAAAAGGACAAAATCCGAGCACGAGATTAGAAGAGTGCAAGAAATCAAAGCCGAAGGCGTATACATCTTTAAATGGACCAACCCGTACCCATTTAATGGGCCGGGTTAGCCCATTAAGATTTATACTATATAAAAACCTATGCTTAAAAACATAGTCCAAATCCAATTCATAACTTAACCCGGTCCAGGCCCAAAGAATTAAGTAAAAGCCCAAGTCAACACAACCAGTCAAAGCAATAAAAAACACCCGCCTTGAGTACTATTCATCATCCTCTTCATTTTTACTTTGTAAATTGATGCATGGGTAAAACCATTTCACCACACACATGAATCCCCTCTTCTAGAAGGCCTCCTGACACGTTTGCTGACATCACTTGAGCCACCCTGGCAATCCTGAGCACTCCTATTGGCTAAGATAACGTGGAGAGTGATCCAAGGGCTAACATAATAGATTGATGATTTGAAATGAATCAAGGGCTAGGATTTGATGATTGGGATGCTCCTTTTGCTTCTGGATCCTTCCTCTGCAGGCTATAAATAGAGGCTCTCACTCATACAGAAATCAAGTAGTTTTTAGCTTATAGTAGCTTATTTAGTGTAATTTAGCTTATTGTTTTCTTATAAATGTAATTTCCTTTTTAAAAGCCTTGTAATCTCCTTTGAAATTAATAAAAAGTTCAGTTTTAGTTGATTGTGTTTAAATTCTGTTTTTACTTTAATGCTATTATTGTTCAAATATGTTTAAAATGATCTAATAAGCTCATTACTATATAAGCTATTACTTAATCAGTTTAGCTTACCTAAAGCTTAAACTAAATAAGCATTCACCTCAAATCAATCAAAAAGTCAGTTTTAAGCTTATTTTGGATGATAAGCCAGACATGGATGGGCTTATGGTTTTACCAGCTTATCTCTGATAAGCTGGAGCTTGTAGATGAGCTCTAAGAGCACTTGAATCCTTGTTTTGAGCAAAGGATAAAGGTACTCTCTCATTTTCTCTATTTAGCTTATTTTCTAGTTTTGGTTATCACTTTGCTTAATTGTGCTTATTCTGTGCTTAACTGTGCTTAATTTGTCTAAAGTTGGCTTAATATGTCTAGCTTTTAGCTTGAAATAGTTTAGTTTAAGTTTTATTAGAATCTGTCCAATTAGTAGTTAAAATAGCTTTTTAATTTAGTTTATTGCTTAGTGCTTATTTCCATGAGATTTATGCTTATCTGTCCTTAGTATTGTTAGTTTATCATCTGTTTTTGAAATTCATAGCTTAATTAGGTTTAAATTAGTTTAAAAATGTTTTTTCAAATTCTAAAGGGGTGTTTGGGATAAGAATTTAAGTTTAGTCAAAAAGAGTGCAACCTGATTTTGGTATTCAAGTAAGTTTTGTTAAGCTAAATCAAGGTCTAAAAGTTAATTTTTCATAAGCTAGACTTTAGTTTTGTTAGTGTTAAATATTATTTTAGCTAATATATAAGTCTGCTTGTCCATAAGGTTTTCAAACAGCTTACTTGTGCAAAATTCTTATAGTCCTATTATAGGTGTGGTTTTTGTATGGTTAATGAGGTATATGAACATAAATTTGAATATTTTTTGAGCTTTTGGAATTGCATTTTACCCATTTTAGAATTTTAAGAGTCAAGTGGGATAGTATTAGGTTTAAGCTAAATGGTTTAATATGCAGGTAAAATTAGGTTAGAGGCTAGCTTGTTTTTGGTCAATATTGATTTGAATTAGCTTATTATGGTCTGTTCTCAATTTGTTTTAAGTAATTAGCTTGTCAAAATTGCTTTTGAGTCTTAAAATTTTAGTTGCAAGTAACCATTAATTTCCAGAAAAGCCAAAAACATAGTAGTTGTAGTCTGTCATACTTATTTGTCTTTGCTAGCTTATTCCTTTATTCAATTTGCTTTATTTTTGCTTATTAGTATTATTAGATTATAAGTCTTAATCTGTTTTCAGTTGTCAGCTTATTCTAAGTGCTTATTGGTCCTCAATCTTAGCTTAAAGTTTGGTCTAATGTCCTTTAAGTCTTTAGTGTCTGCTGTCTTAAATGCCTTTTACTAATTTTTAGCTTATTTGATTTGCTTATTACTTGTCATTAGTGCTTATTAGGAATAAGACTAGGTTTGTGTCAGCTTTTTAGTTTTCTTTAGTGCTTATTGAGTCCTAAAAGCTCATACATTTTTAGCTAGGTTTCTAAGAGTCTTAACTAGCTAGTTTCCATTATGTCAGTTTAGATTTGGCTTTTTCTTGCTTATTTATAAGTTATGTTAAATTGACTTTTATTATTATATATTAAAATTCATTTCCATCTCATATAAACACACATACATATCATCACTTCTCCCTCTCTCCCCCATATTTTCCGGCCGCCACCACCTCCGGCCGACCTCCGGCCACCACCACCGCGCCGCCGCAGGAAAACTTTTCTGGCAGACTTTTCCGACCGAATCCAAAAATGCTCCTCATCTCCGGATCTATCCGATCCACTTCACCACTCGCCGCCACGCGCCATTTTTCCCCTCCCCCTCTCCGACAGCCGCAACCCATCACCACCATCATCATCATACCACCACTATGATCATTATACCACCATCATTATCACCACAGCCGTCACCCAAAAAGGGTGCGTGTGGTTTTAGCCGCACCGTAGGGTGCGTTGGGTTTGGGTTATAAGCCACCAAGGGTGCGTGTGGGTTAGCATAAACACCAAAAGGGTGTTTGTTTCGTTCGGGTTGCAAAACCACCCGAAAAGGGTGTGCGTGGTTTATTAAAACAGAAAAGGGTGCGCGTGGGCTTTGCTAGCTGCCACGAAGGGCGTGTTTGTTTCGGTGGTAAAACACCACCACCGCCACCCCATCACCCCCACCAGCGGGTGCGTATGGTTTTCATACACGCACAAGGGTGCGTTTGGTTTAAGGGAGAGCAGCTAGGGGTGTTTGTTTTGGTCCGCTAGTCAGCCACGCACAAGGTGAGCCCGGTTGTGGTAGTAACACCATCAAGAGTGCGTTTGGTTTTGTAGAAACAGGATAAGGGGTGTTTGGGTTGATATAGAAATACATTAGGGTGCGTTTGGCTGTTAAAACAGCCATAGGGTGCGTTTGGGTTAACAGGAAACCGGTTAGGGTGTGTTTGGTATAGCAGAAACACGGATAGGGGTACGTTTGGTTTGGGCAGATTTACACCAAGGGGTGCGTTTGGGTTTAGAGAAGACAACAAAAAGGGGATCCGTTTGGTTGGTTTAGCAGAAATAGGCGCGTTTGGTTTAGCGAAACGACATAGGGTGAGTTTGGTTTACAAAAATGGACTCATAAATATATTTCAATATTTAATTATATAACCGGATCTAGTGGTGGTTTATATATTTATATTTAAAACACGAGAATATTGAAACACGTTTAATTTGGAAAGTGGAAAAACATTAAGCTTTACGAATATGGAAAACATTAAGTTTTACGAATGCGGGAAACGTTTTGTAAACGGGAAAGTCATGACAAAATTTATATAAATTTATATGTTTAGCAATGATTTAATAAAGCTTATATTATTTTAGAAACGAATAAAGGGGACCAAGTTATATTTTAAAGATACATTAACTTGTATTATACAATAACCTGACCAATGAACGAAAACTATACTTTTACATTGAGACAACTGTTTTAGACACGACCTGTCGAAGAAACGAAATATAATTTATAAAATATTATTTTATATTTTATAATGGTTATAAACTGTTACAAACATGGTTTGATTAATTCATAACGTTAAGACATGTGTCAACCTTTATACAAAGTCTTTTTATTAATTAAATTGATGTCAAACTAATTGGTTTAATTAATTATACACACTCATTATATAATACCTGCAAGGTATTATATACTTTTCATTTATCTTTGGATTGATTGTCTTTGTGATATAATTCACGGTATGAATTATATAAGGGTTATTTTTCATATGTAATATATAAAGAATATATATTACACGCTTTGCGTATATTTTCAATCTATTTATTTAACCAACCACCAAGGTATTACAACTTTAAATCTAGATCTTTTATCAACGTGTCGCGTTGACGTAACCATTCATCGGGAAACCCAAATACATTATCCTAGGCTAGTGGGACTTAGCCGTTAAGATTAGCTGCAACTTCTTGATCGAGCCGCTTCGTCTTCCGTTCGTATTGTGCATATTAGATGCCTATATGTCAATCGTTCTACATCATCGAGGTGAGTTTCATAACCTCGCTTTTCAATCTTTTGAATGTTTATAAACCCGCGAGGGGGATACATGCTTGTTTACAAATGCATTTACATGTTTGATTACAAATTGGTTCACATACTCTTTTACATAGCTCGCTATGGGATATATTACTTGACTTCATTTTTGGTCACAAATATATGTACTTTACTTTTGAAAGGATTACGGATTAGCTTAAGCGGATTGAACTGATGACAAAAACGGTACTGCCCGGGTGTTCTTGGAGGGGACACCGGTAACGGGAGTACATATTTTTACTTTACTGCCCGGGTGTTCTTGGAGGGGACACCGGTAACGGGAGTATATATTCTTTAAATCACTGCCCGGGTGTTCTTGGAGGGGACACCTGTGATGGGTATATATAAGTCTACGTCACAGCGTCATGAACTGTAAATCACTTGGAGGGTGAGCGCGAATGTTATGAAATAGATCTATTCGGGTGTGGATCCCTGTTCGGGTGATTAGCTATCGCCGGTAACGAACGTTATAGCGTGATGTCCACGCGAATGATATAAAATAGATCTATTCGGGATTGACAATCCCCGTTCGGGTGATTAGCTATCACTCACTAGGTAAACGAAAGTTATAACATGTCGGATTACGATTGGTTGGGACTACAGGGCCCCCAACAAATACACATGAATTTTTACTGTTATATTAGTGCATTGGTTTCATGAACTTAGAGTAATCGTAATCATTGTTTTATACACACATGAATATTTATTGTGCCTTGAATAAAGTGGAATACTTATTGAAACATTTTCTGATTTTATAATAATAATCTTACAGGCTTGGAACAATGCAGGTTTTTCAGTTCATACGTACATTTTTTGTGCACTATTTAGGAAAACATACAAGGTTTGAATATGGTCAGCATACTTTACAACTATTTGATTGCACCCAATCTTCACATACATTTTGGAAGGACATTTAAGAATTTAAATGGTCATACACACTTTACAGAACTTTGGTTCAACAATTGTATTTACAAAAACCTATGAACTCACAAACTTTAATGTTGACACTTTTTAAGCATGTTTTTCTTAGGTGAATTAGATGCTTGGCCTACTTGATGTGCATTGGAGTCTAAAATTGACAAGATTTCTTCATGGATTTCTACAAATGATCAAATCTCGTTGTGTTGCTTTCAAGCTTTTCATTGTGATGCAATTATGGGGACAAATGTTATATCAATTTCAAGTAAAATTCAGCGAGCATTACTTTTCAACGACCAATTTAGAGGTCGTTCTCTTGCTCATTCTTGTGCTGTTGTATTATGAAGTAAGAGCCCACCGGACACATTTCAGCTTGCAACCCGTTTTTGGGGTGGTGTTACTGATTGGTATTCAGTGCATGGTATAGAGAACTAGGTTGCTAATTTTTCACCCTAGATTAACCGTTTCATAAGCATTGCTTCATCAGGAATCATTTTAGAGAGCATTACACCAACTACTTGCTAATTGCTTACATTGGTGCTTATGGCTATAAAGGACGATTTACTGAAACTTAAAGGAAAAGCTCTAGTGGATAATGATGTTACAAAACACCCTGGTGATCCAGAGATGCTTAAGATTGATGTGGAACCAATAACCCCAAAATTGTTGAATAAAAGGACAGCTCACTCTACCTATATTAAGCACACTTAGGAAGAAGCTGCAGTTCTTAGTGATCTAGTTGATCATATTAAAGTTAATTATCCTCTAGATCACACCTTAGAATCTGCCTGTAGGTATACTAAACTAATTTAGGAGTTACTTACAAGCATCAGTAAAACTTGCCCTAGTATCAACAATACTGATGGAAAATTAGTGGCTATGACCCAAAAGAACAAGGATAAAAGAGTTAGATTCACTGAGCCTGTCACATCCTTAGGACACACAATCACAAAAACAGCATCTACATCAAACCTAGTTTCTAACAAACTTATGTTGTCTTCTACAGGAGTAAAACCGTCTACTAATGCTAGCGGATCACAGCCTTCAGGCAATACAAAGAAAGATAAGATTCAGCAAACATCAAGTAGTACTCAGAAGAATAAAGTAGAAGCCTACTCTAGGAAAGTTAAATCTAGTTTAAAAAATAAAGACTGTGTTGTTGCACCCAAAGGAACTGCTAATGTGCAACATTCCAAGCTTAATGCGAATTCTGAACTTAAATGTGTTAAGTGTAATGGTTTCATGCTTTCTGATAATCATAATTTGTGTGTTCTTGATTTTTTCAATAATGTGAATGCTCGTGTAAAATCTAGATGAAAATTACGTTGCCAGGAATTTTCATCTTGTACCAAAGCTCAAAAACTAAAACTTTAAAGTACAAGTATTACTTAAAACACACCTTTTTTTATTAAAACACTGTGGAAGCTTGATTACAATGGTGGTGGTGGTAGTAATGGTAGTGGGTTTTTCGATGTTCCATACAAACATATACAAATGCCTTTTATAGGCTAATAACAGAGGAATATGCTTTTGGCATATGGCATATGCTAAAGCATAAAGGAATAAACCATGGCATATGCCAAAGAATATTCGAGTCGATTATTTATATTACAATGACTCTTACGGCTTAAAATTAAAGTATAAGACATAGGTGGGGCTATGGTGGTCTTTTGTGGACTTTGTAACATGCATTTGTAGAATTTTGTCACATGCGGGCCCTCCTAGCTTCTGGACAACAAGGAACGGGACGATTCAATTTTAACTCTTGTAGACAATAATCATCCCATCCCGGGTCCATAATAAAAATTAAATCGTCACTGTTGTCATCATCTTCTAGAAATCCTTTCCTGTTATAGCGATACGTGTTATCTTCTTGGGTGTAGTCTTGGACTTCTTTGGGCTTAGATGTTGTTGCGGCCCAGTTGTTGTGCAAGGGCCTCCAATTCAATGAGGATTCTTGGTCAGACCTTCACCATAGTAGGAAATGCGTGCCCTTTAACTAGGATTACCACAACTACTGAAGTGCCCCTTAGGAAACCAACTGCTCTAGAAAATGAAACACCTAAGCCTGTCGTAACATTGGTTTACACAAGGAAACCTAAAAAATTTAAAACTAATGTTCCTGTTAGCAAATCTAAGGTTCTTAAATCTGTACCTGCTAACAAAAAGGAAATTAGTCAATCTTGGGGGTCTATAGTTTTCGATGTTCCGTCTTCCTCTCTTGATGAATGCAGGTTGTCCAAATTGTTCTCTGGTATTTGGACTCCGGCTGCTCCAAGCATATGACCGGAGATCGCTCTCAGCTCACTAATTTTGTCAATAAATTTTTGGGGACAGTCAAATTCAGAAATGATCACGTGGCAAAGATATTGGGATATGGTGATTATCATATTGGGAATGTTACGATATCAAGGGTTTACTACGTAGAAGGACTTGGACGCAACTTATTCTTAGTTGGGCAATTCTGTGATTTGAACCTTGAAGTTGCTTTTCGTCAACACACATGCTTCATTCGTAATCTAGAAGGTGTCGATCTATTGACAGGATCTCGAGGAAACAATCTGTATACTCTGTCTCTTGGAGATATGATGGCGTCCTTTCTTATATGTCTCTTGTCAAATGCCTTAAAGACTAAGCCCTGGCTATGGCACAGACGTCTGTCTCATCTGAACTTTGGTGCAATCAACCATTTAGCTAGACATGGTCTTGTTCGAGGTCTTCCTAAGCTAAAGTTTGAAAAGGACCACCTGTGTTCTGCATGTACAATGGGCAAAAGCAAGAAGAAACCACACAAACCTAAATCTGAAGATACCAACCAAGAAAAACTCTATCTTTTGCAAATGGATCTTTATGGACCACTGCGTGTCGCAAGTGTTAATGGAAAAAAGTACATCCTCGTCATTGTCGATGATTACTCTAGATTTACATAGGTTAAGTGCTTAAGGTCAAAAGATGAAGCTCCGGATTTCATAGTCAAGTTTCTCAAGATGATCAAAGTACGGCTGAAAGTGCCTGTCTAAAGAATCAGAACAGATAATGGAACTGAATTTGTTAATCAACCTTGCGCCCCCCCCCCCCCCCCCCCCCCCCCCCCCCCCCCCCCCCCCCCCCCCCCCCCATGAAATTATGAGAAGGTTGGCATCTCTCATGAAACATCTGTTGCTCGCTCTCCACAGCAAAATGGTGTCGTTGAAAGACGTAATCGTACGCTTATTGAAGTTGCCCACATAATGTTGATTTATGCAAAAGATCTATTATTCTTATGGCAAAAGCAGTGCTACCGCTGTTACACCAAATAATTCCATCATACGTTTCATCACGGTAAAACAACATATAAGCTTTTACATAACTTACTTCCTGAATATAATTTTATCTATGTATTTTGTGCATCTGCTATCACGGAGAAGATAGTGAGATTCTTGGGGTATGTTACAACCGAAAGTATATATTGGTATTTTCATTGGCTATGCACCCACAAAGAAAGCATTTTGAATTTACAAACGACGTACCAGATGAATCATTGAAACAATTCATGTAGATTTTGATGAGCTGACCGCGATGGCTTCTGAGCACAGCAGTTCAGAACCCGCACTTCATGAGATATCTCCTACAATAATCAGTTCAGGACTCGTGTCAAACCCTCCTCCTTCAACACCGTTTATACCACCTTTGAGAAGTGAGTGGGATCTTTTGTTTCAACTGCTGTTTGATGAATTACTCACTCATCCACCCAGTGTTGATTACCCAGCCCCTGAAGTCATTGCTCTAATTCATGAAGTAGTAGCTCCAGTTCCTGCTGTATCAACCGGTTCACCTTTTTCAACAAATGTTAACCAAGATGCACCATCACCAAGTAACTCTTAAACAACACTCAAAACTCAACCTCCTATCATTCCTAACAATGTTGAAGAAGACAATCATGATATTGAAGTTGCACATATTGGTAATGATCCGTACATTGGTATCCCGATTCCAGAAGTTCATTCTGATCAATCAATCTCAGATAGATTTATACATTAGCATCTAGATCACAAATTTGCTGAACACAATAGCCAAATGGATATGGATCACCCACTTGAATATATAATCGGTGTACTCGCGTAGACCAGTTTCCACAAGGCTGCAATTACTATGAGCAAGCTATTTTGTTTACTACGATTCTTTTTCTCACTGCTGTTGAACCCAAGACGTATAAAGATGCTTTGACTCAATCCTATTGGATCAAAGCAATGCAAGAAGAACTCAATGAGTTAGAACGCCTTGAAGTATAGGAGCTCGTACCCCGACCAGATAAAGTTATGGTTATTACTTTGAAGTGGATCTAACTAGTGAAGTAGACGAAATGAGGACGGTATTTTTTTATTATATAAGAAACAAGGCTCGGTTAGTGGCTAGTGGTTACCGTTAATAAGAAGTGAGGATATTAATTTTGAAGAGTCTTTTGCTCTGTTGCAAGATTAGAGGATATAAGGATTTTTTCTTGTGCATTTGCCGCTCAATGAATCTTGTCGTCTACCAAATGGATATGAAGACTGCGTTTCTGAATGGTAATCTGCGGGAAGAGGTTTATGTTAAGCTCGCAGAGGGTTTGTTGATCTAAATAACCCCAATCATGTGTACAAGCTAAAGAAAGCTCTTTATTGGTTGAAACACTCCACAGGCGTGGATGGACATGTTGTCTTCATTCCTGATATCCTAAGATTTCTCCAAAGACTCAGTGGATCCTACTCTGTTCATCCGTAGGTAAGGCAAGGAATCACTTCTGGTACAAATATATTTCGATGATATTATCTTTGCTGCATCTACACCTGAACTTTGTGACCTATTTGATAAAATCATGTGTTTAAAATTTAAGATGTCAATGATGGGCAAAATCTCATTTTTCTTAGGACTGCAGATTTCTCAAAGTCCTAGAGGCATCTTTATTAACCAGTCAAAATATACCCTTGAATATTTAAAGAAATACGGTTTTGACTCTTGTGACCCAGTGGATACTCCCATGGTGGAGAAATCAAAACTGGATGAGGATAAAGAAGGAAAAGTTGTTGATCCGTCACACTATCGTGGCATGATTGGCACCCTCCTTTATCTTACAGCCAGTAGACCTGACCTACAATTTGCTATATGCATGTGTGCCCGGTATCAGGCATGGCCTACCAAAAAGCACTTACATGCGGTCAAAAGGATCTTTCGGTATCTAAGAGGAACCGTCACTCGGGGACTAGGTATCCGAAGGATTCTTCGATTGCTCTAACAGCAATTGCAGATGCGGATCATGCTGGTCGTCAAGATACACGCCGTAGCACATCTGGTAGTATGCAGTTATTGGGAGATAGACTTGTTAACTGATCATCAAAAAGGCAGAAAAGCGTTGCGATATCAAGTACGAAAGCTGAATATATTGCTATGTCTGGCTGTTGTGCTCAAATCCTTTGGATGAGATCACAACTTACCGACTATGGCCTTGGATTCAATAAAATTCCAATGTACTGTGATAATAAAAGTGTTATTGCCTTATGCTGCAACAACGTTCAACATTCTAGGTCAAAGCATATAGACATCAGATTTCACTTTATCAAGGAGCATGTTGAAAATGGGGTGATCAAACTTTATTTTGTCAATACAGAGTATCAGCTGGCGGATATCTTTACTAAAGCCCTTGCAAAAGAAAGAATTGAATTTCTTATCAACAAGCTGGGAATGCAAAGTTTTACGCCAGAGACTCTGAAACACTTGGCAGATGAAGTTGATGAATAGTGGTGGTACTTATTCAAATATCCTGTATAATATGTATATATACTTAAAAACCAAAATGATTGTTTTTTCATTTTTCAGAAATTTTTATAAAAACAAAATACAAAAATATAAAATTCATAAAATCAAAGAAAAAATTAAAAAATGTGAAAATATAAAAAGAAATAATAATGGCATGTCTTCTGAAAATCGATAACATTTACAGTCTTAGAAATGTCATTCAATAATGATACAAGGCTGTAAATGAAGTTCGAGCAGAAGTTTCAAATGTTTTCAAAACATGCCAAATGGCTTGCTATTATTTCAGATAGCAACCCGGTCATCATCTTAAAGGCAAGTATTTCACAAAGAAAACTTAACCTCATAACGGGAATTTATTCTCGGGCATGGTCTACTTTATGACTATGCAATGGCTTGTGTTTACTTTGCAACACAACCCGTGCTTCTGATATTTCCATAAGCGTACGTGTCAGTGCACTTATGTGTAAAAATAAGAGAAATCTTATTTACAATTAGTGTTTGTTTATCATAATAATAACATTGCTTCATTAGGAAATGCTTTTTCTAAGACATTTGTCTTCTCAAACAACGACTACTGCTCTTTAAATAGAAAACGAGTCATTGTTTGAGGGGGATTAAATGTCAAATATCTTCTTCAGAAATTCGCTTGATAAAAGGAATAAAGGTTTTTAAACAATAACGAATCATGAGTATCACAAAAGAACAACAACAAGCCCTAGACGATGCTCTCGTTCCACGGGAACAACGTCTACAGATTGGAAGTTGCAACTATAGATTGAGCACCACATTCAAGCCTAAAGAACCCACCTTTCAAGTTGCTTTGGATGTTCTTTCTCTCACTCCTTTTTAACCAGCTTTCTTGATCAATGCTAGTGTCCCTACTATCTACATGCATGAATTCAGGACTACCGCCTCTTACCATAAGCATTCCATCAGATTCAAGCTAAACACAAAGAGATATTCTTTTGATCTGGATACTTTCAGAAATATGCTTCAGATGTGTCCAAAACTTCCTAGACAGTAGTTTGTAGATCCTCCATTTGAAGAGGAAATACTTACTTTCATAAGAGAACTTGGCTACTCCAGAAACATCAAATTACTCTCTGATGTCAAAGTTGATATTCTACCTCAACCTTGGAGAACATTTGGAATCATCATCAACAAATGTCTTAGTGGTAAAGTAACAGGAATCGATTCACTTTGTCTCTCTAGGGCTCAAATCCTTTGGGGCTTGTATCACCAGATGAAAGTTGACTATGTCTACCTCCTATAGGAAGACCTAGTTTTTCAAATTGAGAACAAGGAATCACGGAAGACCAAATACATGTTCTACCCAAGATTCATCAAAGTTATCATCAATCACTTCATGTCACAAGATCAATCAATTCCAAGAAGAAACAAGGTGGACTGGCACATGGCTAATGATGATCCTATCCTCACTACCATGAGATTCATCCCTCAGCATGAAGTTGTTCAAAAATACAGTGCCATTCTTCCTGATAACTTAACCACTCAAGTTATGAAAGAATCTAAAGCGTACAAGACTTACTATGCTTTTTCTACGGGAAAGGCAATTCCAAAACCGAAGTATGTGCGTCGAACCACCAAGGAGAAGACCGTATAAGCACCTAAAGCTTCTTCCGGTAAAAGAATCAAATCTGCTTCTAAGGTGACTAGATCAGGAAAGAAGAAGCAACTTGTTGAAGGACTAAAGTCTTTGTCTGAAATTGCATTGTCTGAGGCTGAACAGATAAAACTGGCTATCGAAAGAAGCAAAACACAACTTCAGAGCTCTCAACCCAGCGGTTCAGGTGTACATGAAGGAACTGGTGTTACACCAGGGCTTCCTGATGTACCTACATATGGATCTGATGATGAGCAAATATCTTGGAAGTCTAGTGATGAAGAAGATGATGATGATGAATCAAACATAGGCAAAGACGAAGATGATGATGATCAAGAAGATAATGATGATCAAGATAATGATAATGATCAAGGTGATGGTGATGAGCGGATTGATTCAGATAATGATGGTGATGACTTTGTTCATCCCAAGTTTTCTGCTCATCATGAAGAAGATAAGAAGATAGCTTTGATCCTAGGGTTCAAACACCGTCTCATGTTGAATCTACTGATGATGAAGACAGTGATGAAGAAATTCAAGGTGCGAATGTTGAGGGAGACAAACAAGATGAAGAGGAGACAAATAAAGAGGTCGAAGCAAATGAATTATACAGGGACGTGAACGTCAATCTAGAAGGACGAGATATTGAAATGACAAATGCTCAACAGACCAATGTTCAACCTACTCAAGTAACAGAAGATACTCATGTGATAATCACCGCTCCGGTCAATCCTAAAGGTCAACAATAGAGTTCTTCTATGTCATCTGGCTTCATTTCTAACATGCTCAACCCCAGTCCAGATACAGGTATTGACTCTATATTTAATCTTAACACTGATTCAACTTCTTTGGTAGATGTTCCGATTACTGCTATTGCTGAGCTACCTCTATTGTCTGTAACAACCACTCCTCCACCACCCACTCCTCTCATCACACATCTGCAATAAACACCAGCTCCCACACCAGCAACTATTCCAAGCTCATCCATACAAGATCTTCCCAACTTTGGTTCTTAATTCGGGTTTGACCGTAGACTAAAAACTCTAGAAACCAACTTCTCAGAATTCAAACAAACTAACCAATTTGCTACAACAGTTTCTTCTATTCCTTGTATCGTTGATTTGTACCTTGCCAATCGGATGAATGATGCGGTAAAGACAGCTGTTCAACTACAGTCTGAAAGACTTAGAGAAGAAGCTCAAGCCGAAAACTAAGACTTCATCAATAAAATTGATGACGGTATGAAGAAAATCATTAAAGAGCAAGTTAAAGTACATGTCAAAGACCAAGTCTCTAAGATTTTGCCGTAAATTGAGAAGTTAGTCAATGATCAAATCAAAGCTAAAGTTCTCATTCGTTTATCCACTGAATCCAAAACATCCCATGCTGTAGCTGCCAACCTATCTGAACTAGAGCCGAAGAAGATTCTCATAGACAAGATGGAGAGTAATAAGTCAATCCACATATCTGATGAACAAAAGAATCTCTACAAAGCACTAGTTGACACTTACGAAAGTGACAAGCTCATACTTGACACTTATGGAGATACTGTTTCGTTTAAAAGACATAGAGATGATGAGGATAAAGACGAAGAACCCTTCGTTGGATCAAACCAGGGGTCTAAGAGAAGATGAGCTGGAAAAGAACCAGAGTCTACCAGTGCACCAAAGGAAAAGACCTCCAAGACAACTGGCAATTCAACTGAAGGGTCCAAATCTCATTACAAGTCTGCTGGCGAGTCTGCTCAAGCAGAGGAACCAATGCACACTGCCAAATATTTGGAAGAACCTGCACATCAGGAGTTCGAAACAAGAGTTACTGAAGATCAACCTAATGAAGAGACCTCTCAGCTTCCTGATTGGTTTCAGAAACCAGCAAAACCTCTTACTCCCAATCGTGATTGGAACAAGACTTTTCTTGATGCTCATGGACCTGTTCAACTTTGGCTAAGCTCTTTGGCCCAGATGGAAGATCCACGTGAGTCGTTTAATGAGTTGATGGACACTCCCCTTGACTTCTCAGCATTCGTGATGAATTGGCTTAAAGTTGATACTTTAACTCTAGAATTGCTAACCGGTCCAACATTCGAGATGATGAAAGGATCATGCAAGAGTCTGGTAGAGCTCGAATACCTCTTTGAAGAATTCTACAAGGCAACCACTGATCAATTAGACTGGAACAACCCTGAAGGTCAGCAATATCCACATGATCTGCGAAAGCCACTACCATTGATACCTAATTCTCGAGGTCATCATGTCATACCTTTTGATCACTTCATCAAAAACGACCTTGAATATCTAAGTGGTGGTGTCTCAAGCCGCAAATATACTACTTCTGTGACAAAGACCAAGGCTGCAGATTATGGGCACATCAAATGGATTGAAAATTTGGTCCCTAACAGAATGTGGAGTCAAGTGTCGGTCAGCTACGACAAATATGTACTCTGGGGAATCTCACATTGGGGGCGAAAACGACAACAATTCTATGGATTTGCTGTTAACAGGGAACCTGCTCGAGATGTCTACTCCAAACACAGAATCATTGTTGTTACAAAGCTTCAAATAGCCGAATGGCATAATTACAAGCATTTGGATTGGATCACTATTCGTAGAGATGATGACAAGCTGTATAAATTCAAAGAAGGTGATCTCAAAAGGCTTCGCATTCAAGACATCGAAGACATGCTGCTTCTTCTTATACAGGGCAAGTTGACAAATCTCACTGTTAAAGAACGCCTAACTTTTAATGTCTCCTTGTGAATGTTTACAAGAAGCATTGTCATCCAAAGGCGTGTGGAAGACCTTCAATTAGGTGTCGAAAGTTATCAAAAGAAGCTCAACCTCACTAAGCCGGATACGTACAGATTAGATCTTAAATAAAGGGAAGCTTATTCTGCATACTCCAATCCCAGAGGTTTCATTTACCAAAACAAAGACAAGAAGAACAGACTGATGCGTATTGATGAACTACACATGTTTAGTAACGGTACTCTCAATGATGTTCGGACTGCTCTTAATGATCGCCTAAAGGGAATTTGGATGCAGTATCTGCCACAGACTATTTGGAGACAAAGTGATAGAGATAAAGCAGGAGCTATGATCTAGGCTATTGATAAACAGCTAAAGACTAGAAGGATTATGCAGAGCTTAGAGAAATTTGTTGGTGGGAGACCGTACGAGGGAGACTTTCGGCTGGTACAAATGACCATATGATTAATCATATGATGTCCTCATCATAACAGGTCAAACCTTGTACGCAATAAATAACTTGTGAAATTTGTATATATGTAGTGTAGACATTATGTTGATATTAAGGAGTGCTCGAGTACAAAATTTTCAAGAATTTCTTAGTAAATTCAAAAAATTTCAAATTATTGTACTAAGCATTGTCTTATAAACCTTCAAAAATTGAGGGAGAACATTAAAATGTTCCTGTTAGATATTATGTAACATTTTGTCCCCGAACATTTAATCAATTAATATCCAAAATATCAAGGGATTAACATTATGGATAAGGGGAGAAAATGTGATTAAACTGAATCTAATTTGTATTGAAATGTGATCAGATAAAATGGACTCAATGCACTGCACACTTAGCAAGTACAACGATTACGATGCACATGTTAAGGGGGAGCTTTTAGTGATGATAATAAACTCTCAAAGTGTAAATCTTTTGATATTTATATCAAACACTTTGAACTTTTCAATGATTTTGGCTTTGATTGTGATGGAATACCCAAAAGACGACCATGTACTTTAATTTATAGAGTTATAAGGTGGTTAGGTATAGGTATTCAAATCCCATGATCCAGCCAGAACCGGAGGGATCTACCCACGGATATCCACTAGATAGTATAGAAGTCCTTAGGTATGATACAAAAGGAGAAAAAGTGAGAATCAGGAAAAGTGCTGACTGAGATGGAGCTAGTATTGAAACAAACCCAATAAGGTACTAGTTATGAAGTCTCGGTAAGCACTGAAAGGGTTGAAGAATTAAAAAGAATTGTAAGAACAAAGGGTGAAAAGAAAGAAGCCCTTCATACACTAAGGCAGAAACCAGGTCAATACATTAACTGTCGGAAACACTAAGGTGTTGTCTGACATTAAAGACTGTCATGGACCCAGTGACGCTAAGCACAACCCTCCCTAGCCACTCAAGGTCTCACAACAGACTCTTGTTTCATTTCTCACGGAGATTACATGCATTTCTATCAACTTTCTCACTCCGAGTTAGTTGGTATTGAAAAGGTAGCAGTCTGCTCCAGCCTCCGATCACTAAAAAACAAAGTGCACTATTAAGTCTAGAGCCAAAAGAGATCATTCATAAATCTTATTAGGACACTTGTTAAATTATGCTTGCTTAGTCACACAATATGAATAACAAGATATACATTAAGAGTACTACGCATATCCTTGTGATTTTGCCAGAACATCCGAGTGATATAATTCACAATGAAGATGGAAATCCTGCTTGAGCCAACATCAAACAAGCTCATGGTAGGTGACTCGTGCGATTCTATATGAATCAAACTTGTGACAACTGGAAAGAAACGATGGTGCGATTCTATAAGAATCAAACTTGTTCCAGGTTATGAATTGACAATTGATGATGAATTTTGAAATGATCAATACTCTCGATGTGTCACAAAACCACTTTAGCAAGTGACACGTCGATTGATTTTCAAATCAATTTTTTATTTCAATCGGTGAGATAGTAACTCGCTGGTTCACTCTTATTGTGTTGTCTGCTTTGAGACGTTCCGATAATGAGAACATGCTGAGTTTGATGAATCTGATACACATGTGTTAGAAAGACTCAATACTTCAGCTGGAAATCCTGTCAATGAGATTCTTCTTAAATTGAATCTACCTGATCACAGGTCGATCCTCACGGATTCGAAGGTTACTCCAACCAAACACGGGCGAATGACAAAGCCATATTCGTCCCCCCGCTTTATTGCTAACTGTTTTAATGCAGGATACTTAAAGATGGAGGTGAAGGTACCTGATTCCAGCTGACTCACAAGATTCATAACCACATGCTCATACCCGACCGACAACCATAAAGACATCATGAAAGCTCAAGTACATGTTTCAAGACTTCCGCTACTCTGATACCGTACGTCTTTCTTGAAGTGACGAAGTATTAAAGTCAAAGAATTTCAAAGAAGTTTCCGTCACTCTGATACCGAACGTCTTTCTCGAAGTGACGAAGTGTTAAAGTTAAAGAATTTCAAGAAAGATGCAACATTAAAGCTTTTCAAGTCAACAAATCAAGAAAGGTATGAGCATGTCGGTCCAGAAGTCACAAGTTCACAAGATGGCAAAGTTTACAAGATGGCGAAACGAGATTATGCTTGGTTGATGATCTCAAGGTGTTCAAGATCACATTCAAGTCAAGATAAGGAAACAAGCTCAAACCTAAAGTCAATAACTAAATATAAAGCATAGTGTGCTAGGCTAAAGATATTTGTAAAATAGAGTGACCTTCCCATAGTTGGAGAAATGTTAGAAACACAAAAGTATCAGTCACTTCCAATATTAGCTAGTCAAAGCCCGTGGTTAGTCAATGTAAGGTTTATAATCTAATAGGGCCAAAAGGCCCATGGAAAGCCCACAAAGCTTCCCATGGCCGGCCAATATGTAGTATAAATACACCTCTTCATGCCTTGGAGAGGTGGTTGGTTAGTTGTATTCTCATTTTCATCTTAATGCATTTTCTTTCCATCACTTTCTCTCTCTAAAATACATCCTTCCTTCCATACTTTCTCTCTCTAGTTCTTACTTGTATATTAAGAGATTACTTGTATTCTACATACTGGACTATTCCCTACTGTTTTTCTCACATTTTGCATATACTTTCTTTCTGTTCTAAATCAGTTTATACAATCCTTTCTTTCCTTTGATCATTTAATCATAAAGCTTTGTTTCCAAGTGATCCAAGCTTAATTCCTCAAGTGCAAAGAAGAATACTTCTTATCATCAAATCAAGAAGTGTTATAGTATAGTTGGTATAGTTATGTAGTTGTGTTATATCTTGTAAATTATTTGTGTATATTGTGAAGGTGTATATCGTAGTTGTGTACAATAAGTAGATTGTTGTGATCATTGTAATTATAGTTAGATCGGGATGATCTTAGTAAGCAGTGATAAATTGGTGTGATCGTAGTAGTGTCTTGGTGAAGTGAAGTTGTGAAGCAAAGTGAAGTTGTGAAGCAAAGAGAAGTTGTGAAGTGAAGCCAAGTTGTGAATTGTCGTGAAGTGGTGTGTTTAGTTGTGATAGATTGGTTCTAGCTAGGATTAGAACTCGACATTTCGCTTAGTATCGGAAATTGGTGTAAGCTAAGTTGTGTACGATTTTCTCCATCTAAGGGAGTTTGTTGACATAGTGAAGATAACTCTCGAGTTTGGTGCTCGAGGAGTGGAGTAGGGCGAAGAGGTGATTCGTTACCGAACCACTATAAATCCTTGTGTTGTGGTTTGATATTTCTAACTCTTATCTCTTGTCTTTCGTATTTACTTGTCATTTACTTACATATTTATATTGTTCATATTGTACACATATTGAAATCACACAAAGTCGAATCTAAATTTTTATAAACAAAACATTAATTTAAATAGCGGTAAACTATTCAACCCCCCTTCTAGTTTTCCACAATTGGTATCAAGAGCCACGTCAAACAAGATTTTTAAAATAAACTGTATTTTAAAACTTGAATCGATCTATGGAATCAGAAAAATATTTAGAAGGGAAATCTATGCAAAGACCACCACTATTTGAAAGTGATGGATTTATTTATTGGAAAAATAGATTCGAAACTTATGTGAAATCAAAAGATCTAGATCTTTGGCATGTTATTACCTATGGTGATTTTCCTCCTATTCAATATAATCCCGAAACTAAAAAGGATGAAACTGTATCTTTTGATAAACAAAACGATGATCTTAAAAAGAAACTTGCTAAAAATAATGAAGCTAAAATGGTGATTTATAATGCTTTACCACGTAAAGAATACGAAAGAATTTTCATGTGTAAAACCGCAAAAGAAATTTGGGATACTTTATTAATCACTCACCAAGGTAATAGTCAAGTCAAAGATAATAAAATAGATCTTCTTGTTCAACAATATGAACAATTTACGATTCCAGAAGAGGAATCGATAGATAATGCTTTTGCTAGATTTAACATTATTATTACTAGTCTAAAAGCACTTGATGCAGGTTTTTCTAGCAAGAATTATGTTAGGAAATTTCTTAGGACACTTCATCCTAAATGGCGTGTAAAGGTTACGGCTATTGAAGAATCAAAGGATTTAACATCTCTATCGCTTGATGAACTTATTGGAAACTTGAAAGTTTATGAAGTAATAATTAAGAATGATTCCGAAGTGGTCAAAGGCAAAAGAGAACAAAATAGATCTCTTGCCTTGAAAGCCAAAAAGGAATCAAGTGATGAAGATAGTTCGACTTTTGATAGTGAAGACGAAGAATACGCCATGGCCGTGAGAGACTTTAAGAAATTTTTCAACAGACGAGGAAGATTCGTAAGACAACCATATGATGAAAGAAAGGTATCTCAAAGAAATAAAGACGACAAAAATGGCAAAGGAAAAAGAAAATGGTTTAAATGTGGGGATTCAAATCACCTCATCGGAGAGTGTCCAAAAGTATCAAGAAGCTTACAATCAGAAAGAGCCTTTGTTGGAGGATCATGGAGTGATAGCGACGAAGATGAAGAAGAAAAGACTAAAGACGAAAAATGTCTTATGGCTAAAGCTTCTAATGAGGTACTTTCCGAAACCAAATTCTTTAGTGATGACCAATCATCGTTAGATGAAAAAGACTTAGATAATGAATATAATCGACTATGCAAAATAGGTCTAAAAGTCATGGCTAAAAATAAATCACTAAAACAAATTAAAAATAGATTAGAAAATGAAGTACTAGAACTAAAAAATAAACTATCTAAAATAGAAAAAGGTAAAGAGGTCAATGAAGAATGTAAAATATGTCAAGACCTTAGATTTGAAAATGAAAAACTTAAGGAAGAAATTTCTAAGCTTAATCAATTTAATAATAGTGTAAATCGCTTAAGAAAATGTTAAATCTTTCAAAAAACCCGTGATAAATTCGGCCTAGGATTTAATTTTACCAAAGGATCAACTAGTGAGTCTAAACAAGTGAATTTTGTTAAATCACAAGAGGTTGAGTCTAAAGAAAAAGTTGTAGAATTAAACTCAAGCCCAAGACCAAAATTTATGCTTATAAACAATACTAAAATACCCATTGCAAGCGACGACGAAGTAAAATATTTTTATAAACCTTCTTTAAAACCGGAGTTGGCTTTACTAAGCATATAACGAGATCTAAGACTCCTCCTCTAAAAAAACTAATAACTCTCACCCTCGGTCTAAAACACCACAATCTAGGAGAGATCAAGTTAGACAAAATTACCCTAATAATAATCATTAAATGTGGAATTATTCACAACAACCAAACTTCTCTCCGTGGGGGAATATGTCCACCTTATATGTATCCGAATCAAATGCAACATATGCAAAATATGTTCCGGACTAACAATTTTAGACCCATAAGACAATGGGGACCAAGTGGTAGAGTCGTTAGAACATTCAAGTGGAGTTGTTCATTAACATTTCTTGGAATCCGACGAGCAAATACATTCTTAAAATCTTATGACGGGTTTTCCAAAAGATTTCTCCTTCAAAGCTTACTTACTTGAAGATGTTGAAGAAAACACATTGTATGCAAAGGTATGTCTTCTTTCCAAACTTCTTAGAATTTAGATTATGTGTTAAATGTTAAATGAGTATATATTATTATGCAACATGTGGTATATGCTAAACAAATAAGTTATAGTTAGTAGAACATAATTTAAGCTTATGGAAATAGTGTAGTCACTAGAAATGCCATTTGTTGGCTTTCTAGAATTAAGAGATTTTGTTCATTATGAACTCGTCTCTCACGTAGTTGAATTAGAATTCTCTACGTACCTCTATAAAATGGAAATCTTCTATGTCCACTAGTAGCGAACTCACGTAGATGAAGAAAAGTGAGTTAGTGGGTAATTATTAACATAGAAGTAGGATTAGTTTTTCATCTTACGCCGGAAAGGCATGACATCAAAATCACTATGGATGAAACAAACTCCTTTCGACTACGACGTCCGCATCATCTACACGTCTACAATAAACTACGTCTATCGAAATCTTCTCATCAAACTTTAAGTCCATTCTATTATTCTATCATTTATCATTTTTCAAATATTACAAAACGTGACAATTAATTATTTCATCCGAAGTAATTAATTTATTCAATTGATAAGAAGTTGATTGAAAACGTAACTAAATCCTCTCTCGGCTTGACAACTTGATTATTTCGTCCGAAGTAATCAAAGTATTTTTAATTAACGAAAGGTTAATTAAAATGTCAATTAAATTTCGTCAATCATCTCTAAACCATCTCTCGATCCAAAAATCTTGACAACTTAATTATTTCATTGGAAATTATTTAAGTTTACTTAACTTAACAAAAAGTTAATTAAAAATGTCAAGTATTTTTCTCTCGTGTTCAACTTCATTCCTTCGACGACTAGAATAATATTACTAGTATCTCCCGACGTATTTTGATAATTGTATATTTACAAAACTAGTCAAAATTGAAAAACAAAAATATTTTTTTCTCAGATAGGCGGCCCCCTTAAAATTAAGGGGACCGGCCGTGTTAAAGTGGGCAGCCCCCTTAATTATTAAGGGGATCGGCCATTAAAATTTGCCAAACAATCCCTTTTTCTGCAAAACCAATTATCAAACACACCATTTCGGCAGAACTCTTCCTCCTGCTACTGTGTGACGAACACACACACTCAAAAACCATAAAATCTAATTCTCAAACTCAAAAATTCATCCAATTTCGCAAGGGGCAATCACCTACAACTCGATTAACAACACCTACTGTAAGATTTCTTATACTTTTCTTTTTCAATTTCATCTAATTTTGCTCTTAATCAAAATTTGGGTATTTTTCATAACTTTAATTTTTTTTATTTAGTCCAGGAAATCTATAACTATAATGATTCCTGTAGTCATAGAATTTCAAAATTGTCAATAGGATTAAGTCACTAATTCGTTTGGATTTCGAAAATTTATATATATTCCTTTTCGAATTTTTTTTTAATTTCAAAACATGATTCTATACATTGTTGATTCATGCCAAAAACACGTTAAAATGATTATACATTGTCTTTCAAAACATACATTCCTAAAGGCATATTTTTTGAATCAATGGGTAAAGTCTTATAAAAATAAAGGGGTGTTTGGTTCGTTTCTTATGATCGATTTTTAGAGTCGAAATGACCATCACTATATTTTTGCCACTTGTATAAACACATAACTAACTTGTATAAGTCATCAAGATATATAATTCATATATATTTTGATACATTTTGTAAAATGTATAAAATAAAGGGGCGTTTGGTTTAACGTTTTAAAACATAGTGTTGAGTCAAAACAAACACCATTTAACTCTCACCAAGTCAAAAAAAATGATGAACTAATATTTGTCAACAAAATATACAACTTAACGTATATCTTTCGACAATCTTAGTCAAGTCTTGTATTGATAAGGGAGTGTTTGGGTCATTTCCTAGATGTTGAAATATATAACTAATATATATTCTTTGACACCCTAGATTAAGTGAAAAGCGGATGAAAACGTATGAAAACGTATAAGAACGTAAAAACGTACAAAAACGTAAAAAACGTAAAAAACGTAAAAACATACAAAATGTCAAAAATGTTAATTAATTGCAATTTGGCAAAGATTTGCCAACTTAACAAATAATGAGGGAGTGGTTAGTGTGAGTTTTAGTAAATTTACACTTTTGGTCCCTCCATGTTTTTTTAATCTTAAATCTTGTCTTTTTAATCTAATAAAATGGATGGTCTAGATTTTCCCTTAATATGTATGGAGAAACTATTATGCAATATAACTCACCTTCATATGAATTTGAATTTGGTTATTCATTTCATACCCTATAAAAAAGATCAGAATTATGGTATCATCATTTCATTTGTTTTTCTGCTCTCATTCATTCACATACAAACACATACTAATGTAAAACTTCTCACAGTATCCAACCACCACCCCAGCCGACCACCACCACTATGCACAAGAGCCAACCACCACCCCGAGTCGACCACCACCACGAACTGACCATCACCACGAGCTGGAAAAACCGCCGCTGACTCGCCAGTAAAAGTAGCCACCACAGCCGATTTAGTATTTTTCTTTACAAATCTTCGTTTATTAAATAAATTTGAATTTTTACAAAAATCTTATTATTATTATTATTATAAACTTATTTTCATAAGAAATTTTTATGTATTTGTGTTTTTTTTACAAATATGATTTTATAGTGTTTTTACTGTCTTTGAATATGTTTTTTTTTGAAAATCACGATTTTTTATGAATTTTCACTTCTATGAATTTCTGATTTTCCATTTTGGGTTTTTGCGCAATCTTTTTACTCTCAGATGTCGTGTATTCCGTCGCCGTACCTTTATCACAAACAAGATTTTTCATATTTTGTTAGGTTTGTCCTTTTTTCTATTTTAGTTTTTAAGATTTTTTTTTGATAGATCCATATATTTATTTTGTAGATATGAGGTTTGTCTTTTTTTTATATAGTTTTGAATGTTTTTTATATATCTATCTGTTTTTTTATAGATCTTTGCCTAGAGACTGTGTCGCCGCCAGGAATATGCTAGCCGCTGGCTTAAGGAATATGTTTTAGCTATTTGCAGAAACTGACTTACAGATCGCCCGAACCTATCTTAATCGTGCCAGAAACCTGCAGTAATCCCGACCACAATGTTACAACCTCAAATCTTTTCAACCAACACGCCAGAGCTAAAACCACAAGGTTTTTAAGTTTTTGGGTTGATTTTTAGTTTTTTTTCTATATCTATATATATTTGTTTTAGATCCATACATGAAAGAGCTTATGAAGGTTTATATATAGATCGGGATTCTTATATAATTTTGACAAACTTTATTTCAATCTGACGTCGGAATTTTTTTTGAGTCGTCGCCGAATTCTTCCTTGTCAGCTGCCGGAATCTTACCTGTTAGCTGCTGGAATCTTTTGGGCCTCAACTGGGAAACTGCTCCTATGGCCGAAAATGTGTAGTTATTTTAAGAATTAATAAATTTTGTTTAAAATTTTGTATAAATTTATCTGTTTGTTTGAGTTTTGTTATAAAGTTAGTATATTTGTTAGTCTAGTGGTGAATAATTTTTGTTATAAAGATTTTAGCAAGATTTGTTGCCGGTGTGTTTTGGTGGTAGTGCCAATGATTTTGCTCGAGACTTTTAAATATATTCTTCGCACTCAAATGTTATTGAAATTTATTATTTGGAGTTGGTATTCACA
The DNA here is from genome assembly GCA_026074375.1 of Tanacetum coccineum. Classification (NCBI taxonomy): domain Eukaryota; kingdom Viridiplantae; phylum Streptophyta; class Magnoliopsida; order Asterales; family Asteraceae; genus Tanacetum; species Tanacetum coccineum. The sequence continues at coordinate 30,834 of BQNB010062236.1, forward strand.
ATGCAAACTATGAATAAACTTTGTTTTATTATATTTGATATTTTTGTTTGTTTATTTGAGCCCCATCTTCAAAATCGAACAAAAAAAAGCTTCAATGTGACGCTTCTTTTTGCCTCGACTGAATCAATATAAGCTTTTTGCTATTGATATTTACTGATTGAGACATGCTCCACTGTTAGGAATAAAGGCTTCTCAAGTTTATACTGCTGGTTGAAGAAACTATTGCTGGTGAAGATTAGAGAAAAAAGTCTAAGTCATTAGTATTGTTAGTGTAATAGTTTATGCTGCCAGTACAAAGTGTTAGTACTGTCAGTTTATTAGTACTGTTAGTTATAATAGTTAGTACTGTTAGTTATATAGTTATTACTGTTAAAGTGATATGCATGAGATATATTAGGAATAGATATGCATTGATCACTTGACGCGTTTTGTAAGCCTATTAGGGTTTCCTTGGTGTATAAAAGAAACCCTATGGCATAGATCTAGATACAAGTTTAATATAGTTTTCATAGCAGTCATAGTTCATAGCTTCAAGGTTATTTTGTAACCCTATCACTATTCAAAGTGATCGTTTTATATTGAAGCTGAAAGTTTAGTAAAACTTTGTGTACTGTTTCATTGTTCTTCTTAGTATTGCAAACTAGATTCCGCATAGTTTGTGATATTTCTTCAATCATTAGTTCCTACTAATAGTTTCTTTTGGATCTATCCAACACAACTAAGCTTAACAAGCTACAACATAAGATATCTATATTCACTAAGGTACTTCAACAAGTGAGATAACTGAGTAAGATTGTTGAGAAACTTTGAATAAGAAGAACTCATAACTCACTCAAGATCTTTAGTCAAAGAAAAGATGGAGTCAACAATCCGAAACTACCCAAACGGTGTACACTAAAATCTTCCAGTACTCAAAACTAGGGAAGTATGATCTACATGAAAAGCATAAGGAGAGAACAATACCATCCTTTCACTGAACATGCCCTTTTGGATGTAATAGTAAATGGTGACTCATTTCACCAATTGCATCAGCTACGTGCTGGTGCTGACAAAGGTCCAATCCTCCTAAAACTTTGAACAAAAGCTAGCAAGCGAACAATGAGCTAAAATCATAAAAAAGCACTCTTAATGCTAACCATTCCATGATGAAGCTACCTTCTGAAGTTTCATGCCATGCGCAAGGATGCAAAGTACCCTATGGGAAGCTATCAAGAATAGGTTTGGAGGAACAAGGAACTCAAAAAATGCAGAGACCATTCTCAATCATACATTATGAAAACATTTGACTGAAAGCTCAATGAAAGAGAAAAAAACCCAAAAAAAAAAAAAAAAAAAAAAAAAAGCCCAACGAAAAATAAAAACCGCACCCACTATAAAACAAGAAAAAAACCCCACCTAGTAAATCCTCCCCACAAACACCACCTATCATGCCAAAAAACAAAAACCAAAAACCACAAAAACGCCAAAACCACCCCACCCCTCCCACCCCCCCCCCCCTACTGCAATGATAAAGCCACAACACACACATGCTTCAAACCACTTCCCTCAACCCACCCGGCCGCAGGAAGTCCAATCCACCCCCTGCCCCAAAATCAAAACTTCCCCCTTCACCCACTATGCCATACGTCCTTCAACAGTACGCTACTGCATAAGAATAGTCGTTCGAAACCCTCAACCACATCATTGTGACACATAGCCTCTTAATGCCTTATCCTGGTGCCAAGCATAGGTGCACATTCGGATTGCAACCGTTCACAAAGATAATTATCCATTTTGGTTTTAATTTAGTTCTCCAATTACTGTCCCACAGATATAAGCGGCACAACCCACCAAAACCCCCCAACACCAACATAAAACAACAGATTCACCAACACACCGCCCCCACACCCCAAAACCCCACCCTTACACTTTCAAGTCCTAACATATGTTATCCCCTGATCGGTTGCCCTAAGTTCGTAATTCCAACCCCGATCTTTAAGGCTCAAACAAACTGTCCTGGGACCCCCATTGCTTGAGAGTTACTTGAAAAAACAAACGGTATGAGAGACGTTGATTAATACTGTATACTAACTGTTATAATTATACGTTCCGAGAATCGTATTTAACCACAGTAATGTGAAACCCTTTCAATATTTAAGTTGTACGAACTCTCCGTACACTTATGACTCAACCAACAAATACACAAACCAGTGGTGATGCAATTAATTCCACCCCAAACCAAACACCCACCCCAACACCCACACCCTCCCCACAACCACAGCCAACTCCCCCACAGCACCCCCTCATCAATAACCCGCCCATCAACCGTCAAAACCCTGCCCGCCTTCAAAAAAAATTCTTCACTTAATATCCCAACATCCCCCCTCAACCCCCCCCCCCACCCCATTCATTTCACACCCCACAAATCACACATATCACCCACACTCATTCTCCACAATCCACCACTCCACCCCCCCCCCCCACTTTCCCTCCCCAACACCTTTGCCCCCCCCATAAACTCGCCATACTCCCCTCACGATAATCCCACCTCCTCCCTATCTCTCCCGTGACAACCTATCCCCCACCACATTCCACACCACCACCAAACCAAGACACATCCAACCACGAAAGAAAGACCCCATAACATGTGTCCCCTTTTACCTTTCCTTAAACATTCCTGTCCCATCCCTTCTCTTCCATTCCCCTCAGGGCTAACCTAATCCCCCCAACCCCCCTTATGCCCCCTGTGAATTTCCCATACAAAATATACATTAAGCTCTACCACACACCTTAGTACACAAGCCCACAACATCTTAGCCATCACCTTCCGTCAACACTTATTTCAACCGCATCTTCCCGCCCCTCCCCTAAACTCACACCCCCCGACCATGTCTTCTGTCGGCTTCCGGCAGTCCTTCCGTAACAACACCTCCACCCTTACCCCATCTACGATACCCTTTAGACCACCATACGACCAAAGCCATGCGACACCCCCCCCACTGGCCTCTCCCCCCCACCTACATCCCCCTCTCCCCCCCCCTTCCCCCCCCCCAAAAAAGTGCCCCCCCCACCCCCCCCCACCCCACCCCAAATAAAAAACATAAAAATAAAAAGCAATTAAAACAAAAAAAATACATAAAAACTAAAAAAAAAAAACCCCAAAACAAAAAAAACCATAAAAATAAACCCCACCCGCCCCCCCCCCCACCTTCCCTAAAAATAAAAAAAATATACAAAACTCACAAAACAAAAACACAAAAACATAAACACCTGCCCACAACTTAGTCAGAAATCAAGTGACACGACGGGTTCTGAACTGTCAATAACTAGCAAAGGGATCCTCCATCTCCACACTCGCAGCATGTTGACCGATGAGACATCCTACCAAAAAGATAAATTAAGGGAGAAACATGTTAGACTGTACGGTAGCTTAACATCCAAACAGAAAGGTATTTACTACATTGTTCTGGACGCGGTTGACAAAAATAAAGGTGCATGTTCTCTATGTATGGTAACGGTGGTATTGGAAAGACATACCTTTACAAGACCATGTCGGCTGCCTTACGTTCTAAAGGTAAAATAGTATTAAATGTTACGTAAAGCGGTATTGCAGGCGACAAACAACACCACTTTTCCGCCAAAAACTTTGTCAGAAGCTAGTGACGGGTCTGACGTGTAAATATCTAGCAAGGTCGCCATCCGCAGCTATGTGACACATTGAATCTTCGACTACATGGATTGGGATAGCGAACCGACAATGTGTCGTCCTTCCAACTTCTAACAAAAGTCCTGCAATACCGCTTGACATAACATTTAATACTATTTTACCTTTAGAACATAAGGCAGCCGACATGGTCTTGTAAAGGTATGTCTTTCCAGTACCACTGTAACCATACACAAAGAACATGCCACCTTTATTTTTGTCAACCGCGTCCATAACAGTGGAGTATATACCTTTATGTTCGGATGTCAAACTATCGTACAGTCTAACATGTTGTTCCCTTAATTGGTCTTTGTTGTAGGATGTCTCATCATATATCAATTTGTTATATCCATCCATCATGTAATCTTGTTCGGATGTCAAAATGTCCTCCAAAAATCCTGCCTTGAAATGCTTAATCATTTCTGGATCATCGTTAAATGTCCTCCAAAAATCACACCTGTGTGATTATTGTTGTTCACATTGTAATGAGAGTAGTATAACTTAAACAAGAACTTCTTACCAACCGGTTTATCCAACTCTTCACGCCAGTATTCATCTAGGTCCATACCGTGTTTTTCCATCAACTCCCACGCAGTGTGTCCAGACAGTTTGTTGATCATTGTGTTGAAAAAAACAATGGGCGCCGAACCAGATTGGTCAATGATACGTATAATCACCTTAAACCTGATTTTAAACATGTATATGTTTTTATATAATGAGACAATAATAAACATAATATAAGTTTTTAAAGATGTTTGACTTATTAATATATGATAGTAACGGTAAATGGAAAAAATAAAACAAAATGAAAAATATCATTGTTACCTTGATGCAACCTGAACTGCACCATGCTCTTCACAGTAGAAGGTAACCTTGCTTTTACCCGAAGATGAGGAAGTTTTACTCTCCATAACATCCACTTTCCTGTTGCATTCCTTGCAGGCGGTATATGCCCACCCATTCTTTTTATGGAGTCTATGAATCCTTGCATACATAATGCAGTGGGTTTTCTGAAATATAATAAAGGTAATTGGATTTAGTACATATCATAATGTTATGTCATATTAACTGTATTGAATAAAATGAAAAATAACTTGTTCACATTCGCGAACCATCTTCTTTAGTGCTCCATGAAAGAACTCAGCGATTGTCACAACTGCCTCTTGAGGCGTGAACACCTCTATCTTGAATTGTGACTCGTCATATTCTAGAAGCTCCTTAACATTGAGATAGAAGTTAAAAACATAAAGTTGAAAAACTAAAGAAACACACCACAAAGAATGATTAAATAACAATGAAAAATCCAAACTACTGTCGGAAAGCAAGAATTTTAGGGACAATACGATTGATGAACATTTTTGTCCCAAAAAGAGCGTTATGAATAGTCGGTGTCCCTACATAGTATAGGGTCAGCAAACATGTAATGGATTATGTTAATGAGAACAATTAACATTGTTTGAATGTGAAAGACATACCATCCCACCTTTCCTAGTTGAAGAATGAAAACCACGTGGCCCAATTTGTTACTATTCCTTTAAATAGTTAGATCTGAAATAGGTGAAATATTATATTAAAAAGTGAAACATTCTCTTTAAATAGTTATAAGCAAAATAGATTAGTAATAAAATATGATGATACTTACT
>BQNB010062237.1:0-36158 GCA_026074375.1 Tanacetum coccineum
GATGAAGTTATCTTTTAGACACTTAATTGTGCTTTTTGTTCTATGATCCTAAAAGTTACCAATGTGGTAATGAAAACAATATAATATGTCTTTTGAAAATAAATAAGTTGTAGTTAGAAATATATCAAGAAAAACCATAAAAAGAGAAAAAGTTTTGAAAATGGGAATTCGGGTGTTTTATAACTCGTGACTTAGAAATTGTTCCCACAAAGACTTTACTACTTCTTAAAGGATTAGTTTGGGGAAAATTTCTTAAGTATTTGGTTATAAGGCATGTGATATTGCGTGAGGACACACAATCATTTAGTTTGGGGAATTTTGATATGTGCAAAATACACATATCCGTTATTGCTTAAAAAGGCCCAATTAAACCTAAAACGGACAAAAAAATAGCAAAAATATGCTTGTATTTGTGTTTTGTGTGTGCAGGTACGGATATATCAAAAATCACAAGAAAACAGTAAAAAACGGGCAAGCACGGACACGAGAACGGAAGAGTGCACAAAAGCCGGAAGCAAAGCCAAGGAAAAGTCAAACCCTCAGTCAAACAGTGGTCAACATGGTCAACCAAAGTCAACTCATAAAAGACAAAACCCAAAAATATTCCACTTTGGTCCTCCAACTTTCAGAAAAGTCCAAAAATAGTCCTTAGACCCAATAACCCCATACCCGGATCCTAAAGCCCAAAACAAAGCCCACTTCCCTTTAATATAAACCACAAGGGCCAAACTTGCAATTTTCGAAAGTCCCTTTATAACTAAAAAGGGAGAAAGGAAAGAGAGGGGCCAATTGTGCTTCTATATCAAAGTTATAACCGATTTAACTGTCGAAAATTGGGCGCCAAATCCATTTACTGTTCACCCTTCGTCTCTAACATTAACCCAGGGTAAATCAAGGGGGTTTTCCAAATTAAAGGGTGCTTAGGTCAATTCATGAGCTCACTAACACAAATGAAGGGACAAATCAGTCTTTATCAAGGGATTACTTAGCCTCTATCAAGCTCATGCCACGTAGCAATGGTGAAAGCACAATGGAATGTGGGTTTTTGTGCTAAAACACTCACAAAAGAAGCACAATGACATCCAAAAGAGAATGACACGCTGGCAATCTTCAGGTGTCCACACAATGATCAAGCGGCCACAATTGAAGCCTCTATGATTAAAAGAAATGAATGGCTAAGATTGAAAGATTGGAGAGCAAGGCAAGAGGCTAGAAGGATCCAAGGCAGGCTATAAATAGAGCCTCACTCTTCACACACACACACACATCTAGTTTTTTACACGTAGCTTTATATTTAGTTTTAGCTTAATTTTTAATTCCTAGCTTAATGTTGTTTTAATATTGTAATTCTCCTTTTAAAAGTATTGTAAGCAAGTTTTTAATGAAATTCAGTTTTACTTAATCTCTTCAAATTTCTTTTTCATAAGCTCTCTTAATAAGCCAAATTGTCTTAATAAGCTAATAAGCTCATTTAAAGCTCTTTCAGTCTATAAGCTGAAATAGAGCTTAATCAATTCAGTTTTATTCTACTTAAACCTTAAATCAGTTAACTTACAATCACTATGGATCTTATTGGATTAGAGCTTTTGGAAGGGGATCTTAACTTGGAAGAGATCCCAAGGACTTTTACTCTAGCTTATCTAATAAGCTAGAGAGCTTGTAGCTGCCTTAATTGGTTCCTTTTGTTTAGCTAAAGGATCAAGTAAGTTTCTCTTTTTATTCTTCTTCAATTCCAATTTAAATTGCTTAGTTATAGTTTATATGCTTAATATTGCTTATTTGCTTATTCTCTTGCTTATTAGTGTTTAAATATCTCTTCTAGTGCTTATTAGTTGTTTGTCCTCATCTGTTTTTGCTTAAATAGTTATAGATCATTAGTTACTAATTTCTGTCATAAAAACTCACAAAATCAAAAAAATATTAGCTTAATTAGTTAAGATCTTAGAATTTTACTTATTCAGTTGTTTAATCATGATTGCTAAGTTTGTTTTAAGCTAGTTTTTATCTGGTATTTAGAATTTGTTCATTAGATTCCTCTTAAAAAGTTTTTCTTAAATCTGTCATAGTCTAAAAGGGGTGTTTGGTTTAGTGCACTCTTGAATTGCACTAGCAGTACTAACCTCAGTTAGTACTGCTGAACCTTTACACTACCAGTACTAACCATAAGTTAGTACTGTTAGCTTAGATTTTAACTTGCCAAAATCAGTAGGATTTGAGTTTAGTTATAGCTTTTTATGAATTTAGTTTTAGTTTTCATTTTCTAGCTTATTTCATTGCTTATTCTGTTATCAAAAGTCAAATTGCATCAGCAGTGCTTTCACTTGAAAGAACTGCTGAACTTTTACACTAGCAGTACTAACCTCAGTTAGTACTGCTGTGTTCTTAGCTTAATTTGGATAGATAATTTTAAGGTTTAGCTTACCAAATTCAGTAGGAGTTAAGTTTTAATATAGCTTAATATAGTTTAAGTCTTTAATTTTGTTTTCTAGCTTATTGTCTTAGCTTATTTTGCTGTCAAAAGTCATAAAAAACCTTAAAAAGCCAAAAACAGTACTTAGGATTTAAATTTGTTAATTTAGCTTATGGGTCTAGATTTTATAGCTTAATTAGATAGATTATAAGTAGTTTAATAAGTCCTTAAAGTTCTAGAGTCTAGTTTAGCTTATTAAGTTTTCTAGTCTATTTGGAGTTTGTGTTACTTTGCTTATTTCCTGAGTTTGCTTGTTTCATGCTTAATTTCAGTAGTTTAAAAGCACTTCTAGCTTAGTTTTCTTTGCATTTTTAGATTAAGCACATCATAAGCTTTCTAGATCACTTTCCCTTTTTAGAATTAAGCTTAAATTGAGCAGTTTATAGCTAGCTAAGTAAAGATAAGCTCAAAACCCTTCTTTCTGAGGTCAGTTTAGAAATAAGCTTTTATTGAGCTTATTTGTGAGTTTCAGCCCAAGTAGCTTTTATTAATTTTGTTCCCACTAGCTTCCTTTACAACTTTGCTTCTTTGAGTTTTTCATTTTAAGCTCTTTAAAATTTCGAATGCTTATTGGACTTAATTTGTGATCGGGATAGATTCTCAGGGTAGATAGTGTAACTTTCAAATTTAGTTGTTTACTAAGTTGGCCCTCCGTTAGTTGTTAAGTTTCCCCGTTAGTCTCTTAGATCTTTGCACCATTAGTCCATTAGTTAAGTTGTTAACTAAGCTTACTAGTTTTAATTAGTAATTAGGTTTAATTTTTAATTAGTTTAATTAAACTTTTATAAAAAGATAAAAATTAGGGCTTTTATTTTTAATAATTTTCTGCGATTTTTCTTTATTTAGTGAAATTTTAGTTTACATTTTTAGGGTTAAATCTTAGTCAATTTGCTTTATAGTTGCATTTCCGTATTTGTTTAATTGTTCAATTTAATTTTATTTTCATATCTTTCCAAATCAAATATCTTTGCTACATTCAAATCAGGATCCGAACCTAAGCGTGGTTTCAATTTCACTAGTCATTGGGGATAACGACCCGGGTGATCATACTTACCCGGTAAAATATACGTATTTTATATTATATTATATATATTTTTGAGAGTGAATTTTATCAAGGGAAACTTGGTAATTTTCTTAATCACTCTTTTAAGATATTATATTTTATATATATTTTAGGTATATAAAACTTGCGAATCAATAATCAACACTTCAGCATCTTCTAGTTGAAGATCTCTTCTCACAGTTGATTCAGTTATGATTATCTTCTTTCCATCTACTAGGGCATGTAACTGTACTTCCCCATTGACAGTTTTGGCTTTGACAGTAGACCAGAACTTTTCTATGTACGAGATGTATATAGTGCGATTGATCATTAGTGCATATCTTATAGGATTTGCATTTAGAAAATCCACTATCTGCTTAAACACTTCACTTTCTGTGGGTTTAGACAAAAAATGCGACCAAATTGTGAGTATCTACAAACTTTAGATCCACCATTTATGTTGGGTTTTGATGATGAATGATAAAATTGAGTTAGGGTTTGTGATTATAGAGTATATGAGTGAATGAAATCGATTAAATGAGTGATTGAAACCCTTAATTGAAGTATTTATGAAAATACCCTCAATAGCATTAACTTTCGCCCAGCAGTAGTACGTTATGCCCAACAGCATTAATTTTCACCAGCAATAGTAAGTTTATGCCTAGCGGTATTAACTTTCACCAGCAGTAGTAAGTTTATGCGTAACAACATTAACTTTTACCAGTAGTATTAAGTTTATGCCTAGTAGTTTTAACTTTGAGTCACCAGCATTAACTACAATTCCATTCCAAACACTCTATCTGTTTTTAATATATTCAACTCTCTTTCTGTTTTTCAATTCACCACTTCTCTCAATTCTTTTACTCACCAAATCACTTTGTCTGTTTTTATTCCACACAGCTCTCTTTCTGTTTTTATTCTTACTAATTCTCTCAATTTTTTTTCTCACCAAAACCCTCTGTCTATTTTCTCTAATAACCAACTTTTCCATCATCAATCTAAAACTTTTCTTTGCTTTTTCTGCAAAATGTTAGTCCAAAAACCAAGAAAACACAATCCATAGCAATTCACAATAATCACAGTAAATAATTATAACCACACACAAACACATTAGAGTTAACTAAGTAGTAGAAACTCAGCAAATATTAATATAAATAGCACATAATTTATACTAAAACAAAACTTTTAATGACATGAATAACAGTGCTATGTCATACAAAACTCTACAAAAACATAAAGAGATAAAAGATTTTAAGGATTTATCTGCAACATTCTCGTCAGTATGGATTTTGACCATTTGAATCAACTTCTTTTCATTGCAATCCCTAATAAAATGATGTCTAATCTCTATACGCTTTGTTTTTGAATGAAAAACGGGATTTTTAATTATGCAAATACTACTGTTATTGTCACTAAAGATCTTGGTATGCATAAAATTGTACCCATAATCAAGTAGTTGATTCTGAATCCAAAGCACTTATCCACAACAACTTGAAGCTTCTGTTGTGGAATTTACAACCACTGTCTATTTCTTGCACTACCATGATATTAATCAACTTCCAAGGAATTGACAACCTCCTGTTGTAGACTTCTTATCCAAGCTTACTCCAGCATAATCACTATCAATGTATGCTACCAAATCAAAAGGAGAATCTTTTGGATACCAAAGGCCCAATTTTGGTTGACCTTTTAAGTACCTAAAAATCATTTTCACTCCATAAAGATGTGGAAATCATTTGATTGACTTGTTCATAGCAAATGCACAAACTGCAAACATGATGTCAGGTCTTGAAGATGTAAGATACATCAATGAACCAATCATTGACCTATACATATGAACATCCATTTCTTTACCATCTTCATCTTTAAGCAGAGGCTTTTGAGTTTCCATTGGTGTGCTTGCATTCTTGACTTCTATAAACCCAAATTTCTTTAGAATTTCACCAACATATTTATCTTGACTAATAAATATGCCATCCTTCTTCTGCTGCACTTGTAATCCCAAAAAGAATGTAAGTTCTCCCATAGAACTCATCTGAAATTTCTCATGCATCAACTTCTCAAATGCATTGCACAACTCCTTCTTTGTTAAGCCAAAGATGATATCATCCACATACACTTGGACCAGCAAAATATCACCTTTGTACCTTTTGATGAATAAGGTTTTGTCAATTCCCTCTTTGAAACTCATTGTCTAACAGATATGTTGACAAGGTTTCATACCAAGCTCTAAGAGCTTGATGTAGTCCATACAGTGCTTTTTTTAAATTTGTACACTCTATCAGGAAAGTCTGGATCGTCAAATCCTGGTGGTTGATATACATACACCTCTTCTTCAATCTTTCCATAGAGAAAATCACTTTTTACATCTATTTGATACACCACAAAATCTTTAAATGAAGCATAAACTAAAAATAGCCTAATTGCTTCAATTCTTGCAACAGGGGCAAAGACTTCATCATAGTCAATCCCTTCTTCTTGTGTGTACCCTTGAGCAACCAATCTTGCTTTATTTCTTATCACACTACCTCTTTCATCCTTTTTATTCCTGAAGATCCATTTAGTGCCTATAGCCCCTTTTCTATTTGGTAAATCCACTAAAGTCCAAACTTCTTGTAGCTTGAATTGTAGAAGCTCTTCCTGCATAGCCTCTATCCAGCTTGGATCCTTCAATGCATGAATTACCTTTTTGGGTTCTTCTTGTGATAAAAAGCAAGCAAACAAGCAGTTTTGAAGGTCTTTATGGTTTGTTCTTTGTTGAATAGTACTTACAAACCCATGTTCCTTCAAATTCTTTGACATATTTCTTGTTTGTGTAGCTAATTGCAAATCTCCAATCACTTGATCAAGAGGATGATCTTTATGAATTCTTGTAGTTGGAATAGGACTGACTTGGATTGTTGTATCCAAATTGTTCATGTTAGCCACTACACCATCATCTTCATCATTTCTTGTGAAGTCAAATATGCTAATATCTTTCAAAGCAGGCATATTTGGATCATCAGGAAGTTCAATGCTTGTTTTTCCACCAACAACATTAACTTCATTTGTGCTAGCAACATTAACATTGTTAGTGTTGTTAACATTATCTTCCTTCTCTTGATCATTACTTTCACTATCTTTTCTTGGATCTTCATCAACCTTCTTTCCATCATCACTTGAAGGTTTGGATCCATCATCATGAGAACTCTTTGGATCTTGGGAAAATGGTGGATCAACAGTCCATAATGGTAGCAAAATGTAATCTTTGATAGGTTATGTCTCCTTTCTAGCTTGACCTGCATTATCACTTGCTTTTGTACCTGTAAAACCATTAGACTGTGTACCTACAACAATTGGCTCATAATTCATTGTTCTTGTTAGTGCATCAATATCAAATAGCCAATCTGGTCCACTCCCTACAACATTAGGTGTACTTTTACTGAACCTAATATGCAAGTTTTCTTCCACTATCCTTGTTCTACTATTAAATACTCTAAAGGCTTTACTATTTAAAGAGTATCCAACAAAGAAACCTTCATCAGCCTTACCATCAAATTTGCCTAAGTGATCTATGGTATTGAGAATGGTAACAGGACACCCAAATGGTCTCATAAAACTTAAAGTTGGTGTTCTACCATGAAAAAGTTCATATGGAGTCTTGTTATGAGGCTTAACTACTAACACTCTATTTTGCACATAGCAAGCAGTATTAATTGCTTCTGCCCAAAAAGTAGTTGGCAACTTAGAATCAGCTAGCATAGTCCTAGCAGCCTCAATTAGTGTCATATTCCTCCTTTCAGCAACTCCATTTTGTTGAGGAGTTCTAGCTACACTAAATTGTCTTAAAATACCATTCATCTCACAAAACTGATTCATTTCATTGTTTTTGAATTTAGTCCCATTATCACATCTAATCACCTTAACCTTGTGATCTACTAGATTTTCTATCCCAGTTATAAAGGACTTAAGAATGCCACTAGTCTCATCCTTAGTAGCTAGAAAGAAAACCCATGTAAACCTACTATAATCATCTGTGACAACTAGGCAATACATTTTCTTCATAAGGCTTTTTACAAATGTTGGACCAAACAAGTCCATATGTAACAAATGTAAAGGAAGACTGATTGAGTTCTCTGTTTTGGTCTTACAAGAGGCTCTGTGCTGCTTTCCCTTTTGACAAGCAACACAGGTTTCATAATTTTCAAAAAGTTTGGAAGGTGAACCTCTTATAAGATTTCCCTTAACCAATTTATTCATGGTTTTAAAATTTAAGTAACCTAGCCTTCTATGCCAAAGTTTAGATTCACCAGATGTGGCTTTTGCAAAAAGGCAAGTTAAACCTCTTTTAGGAACTATGTTCTTTAAATCAGCACTATACATATTGTTCTTTCTAGGAACTCTAAGTAAAACTTTACTTTCATCAATTAACTTAAAGTTTGGAGATAACACAATACATTCAGTGTCATTAAAAAGAACACTATTCTTTTTATCACACATTTGTGAGACACTAAAGAGATTAAACTTTAACTCTCTCACAAAATACACATTTTCAAAATCTAGATTACCAGTTTTAATGGTACCTTTTCCTATTATTTTCCCTCCTTTGGGGTTCCCTCCAAAAGCAACGTATCCTCCATCTATCTCTTCATAGTCTGTAAGATAGGACATGTTCCCTGTCATGTGCCTTGAGCATCCACTATCAATTACTCCTTTATCTTGTAAATCCATTTGTGGATTGCCCTGCACATCAGATAAGAAAATTAGTTTCTTTTGGGGACCCAAGCCATTACTGACTTGGATCTGCCTTGTGCATCAATATAATCAAACCTTTTTAGGATGGTTGATGCACTGTTGTGTTTAGAAACATGGTCTAAAACTTTAGTCTTTGGTTTCTAAACCCAACAAGCTGAGGCCTTAACAACATTAACATTATTTCCATGAACAACATTAACTACTGCTTTTGGCCTAGCAGTATTAACATTTTTACCCCTAACAATATTAACCCTTTGATTAATATTACAGTTTTTAAATGTTGTGTTATTATTAATGGGCCTCTTAACAGTTGAATGTGCTATTTTAGAAAGATATGACATTGGTCTAGCAGCATTCACTGTTGTTTTTGAATGAGCAGTATTAACTTGTCTAGCAGTATTAACTGATACTGCTATTTTTGAAATATTTTGTCTAGCAGTATTAATTGATACTAAGCCAGACTTCATTAGTGCTGCTCTTGGAACCATGTTCTTTTTAGCACAGGGGTGAGTCTTTTTAGCAAAATTTTGATGATTCACCCTTTGAGCATTGTTCCAAACAGGTTTTACCATCCTTTGATTTTGAAACTGTTTTTGATGGTAAATGCAATCAACTTGCAAATGATCAAAGCTTCCACACACATAATAGACCTTATTAAACATTTCAAAATAGCTTCATAGTCTTTGAGACATCATATTGTTTCAATTTCTTTGATTACCTCTTGGACTGTGAGTGTTTTGCCTATGTTTCTCAACTTGTTTAACATTTTTCCTTTGCAGTTTTCTCTTGTTGCTTAGGTTTGACAAACTTTATCTTAGCAATACTAGTCTTAACTGTTTTCTTCTCAGTTTTAGGCTGGGACACATTTTTCTTCCTTACTATCTGACACCCATTCTTCTACAATTGAGGCATCATCATTCTTCCTAACTATCTCAGACACTTCTTTATCAGACTTTCTATTTTCAACTACAGGCTTATTAACAAACTCATCTAAACCAGTAAAAGACAAATCAGGTGTTGGAGGCATGAAATTTCTTATGTAGGGAGGTGGAACTGCATTATATTTTTCATAGCCTAAACCTTTCTTGCAATTGTCAACTATCTGACACTCTATGAGTTTGTCTAAACTTTTAGATGCATTTTCAAATTTATCTACATTAAATTAAATGATATCTTTTTCTTTTTGAAGTTTTTCAAGCTTCTTCCTAAGCTCTCTAATAGTTATTTCTCCTACTTGAATATTCCATTTTAAGTCATTAATGTTTTCTACATAAACAGACTCATTCTTTTTATAAAATTCAAGTTTTTCTTACACTGATTCTAAACCTGTTTTATAACCTAAAACCATTAAACTAGATTTCTCTAAATCTCTTAATAGTTGATTGATAACATCAAATAACGTCTATTTTATAGCATCATTTATCCCATGTTATTAACCCATTTTGTATAGTTATTGCAAAGAATTGTTACTTAATCGTTTATATTTGAGAATTGCAGTAATTATGGAGTAATTGGTGAAAGTTAGCAAAAGGCACGCATTCTGGAGCTTAAATGAAGATATTTTGAAGATTACTATTCTGAAGACCAATACGCCGTATCCAGCAAGGAAGATACGGCGTATCCGTGCATGCACTCACCAAAGACCACTCAGGAATAAAGATCAATACGCCGTATCCAGAGGACTCAATACGCCGTATTCAAGATATGGAATCAATATAATATTCTGGAAGATATCAAGCGTGGTCCCTACTCCAAGAAATCCCCAATACGCCGTATCCAACTCTTGGATACGCCGTATCCAACCGACTTCCAGACCTTATAAATAGAAAACTCAAAAACGAGTTTTAAGTGTGCTAAATCATATTCTCGATACCTAAACCACAAAAGTCTGTCAAAATTTGTACGTTTATGAGGTGTACAAAAACATCAATGTGACTTGTGTTTGCAACTGTGTTGGATTTAACAATTCAGGTATAACCCATTGTCGCAGCGGAATGTGTCCTTAGGGATATGTTTGATGTATATATAGAGATTTAACACAATAAGCACATAATGTTTACTAACCTCTTATCCACTTGCATTACCAAGACACATGATTTTAGATTCTTGATTCTTGATTATTGAATCTTTAACAAAACTCTTAAGGGGCGTTTGTTCACATAATATTTTTGAATGAATTGTAATCTTTGAAATGAATTGTAATTTGATGTATATTGTAATTTAAATAATTGAATGTGTTAGAATTGTAAACGTGTGGTAAATTGTAATATTGTTGAAATCAGTCGATGTGCTTGGTTGGCTCACAAAGTTAATGCAATTCAATTTTTTTATTAAGCTTTTAAAAAAATTAATATATAATTATTAAAATATTAATAAATAATAAACAATTATAATATTTTTATTATTGAATATAAATATACTAATAATAATTATAATTATAAAAGTAATAATAATAATAAAATAAATAGTATTAATAAATAATACAAATTAAATTAATATCAAATCTAATATTTATATAAAATAATAATGATTAATAATCAAAATAATAAAATCAATATTAATATTAATATATTATAATTAATATTAATAATATTATATAACAACATAATCATGATAAATAATTAATAATAATTAGTAATAATAATAATAATAATAATAATAATAATAATAATAATAATAATAATAATAATAATAATAATAATAATAATAATAATTAAGAAGAATAATTTTTTGTTAAATCTCTTAAGATTCTTAATAAAGTGGGATTTATACTAAATCAAATTAAATAAATTAATATATAATAATACATAATAATACATAATTATAAAATTATACAAGTGAGAAAGAGTGTTTAGAGGAGAAGGTTGAAGAGAAAATGAGTTGAATGATTAGATTAGAGAAGAGTGGGAAAACCATCAAACAAGCCACTCCACATGAATAGAGGGGATTCTTATAGTTGGTAATACCCATTTACTAGCGTATGGGATTTCTACATCAGGCCAGGCCTCGACCTTTGGTTGGGCTTAAGGCCCACAACCTATATAATATTAGCTTACATCTCGAGCCTAAATTCGCTACTTAGCCTATTACATTAGTACAAAGTTACACAAGACATAATGACGACACTTAAACTAGAATGACCGTGACTTTCTTGTTTGACTTAATATTTTAAGGCTAACAATCTCTCCCAAAGAAGCGGAGTCATTGACATTACATATCTTTGAAACTATTGTTGCCTTGAACTTATTTAGTAGTACTTGTTCTTCATGCTTTTGTGATCTTTCGATCTTGAGTCTTTATCTTTTGACTTTTGTTTTAAAAGATCTTTAAATCTTCCATCATCTGTGTCCGCCAACATGCTATAATGTATCTTTAAACGATATCAAATCTCCTTGTTTACATCATTCTTTGAAGTGGTGGTCTTGACTTGATCCACCTGTTAATCATATGCTTGATGTCTTTAGGTTGGTTCTTGATTATATCAGAGTTGAGGAGATTGATCTTTGTTTGATAGAAGCTTTCATCTTTAACATATGAATCTTTGAAGCTTGAATATGAGAATGTGGCTATGAATGTGACAAAGCCGGAATGAGGTTGTAACGCTATTGAGTTATCCTGCATTTATAAGGGTTAGCAATAAATAGCAGATATGGACGAATCATGTCTTTGTTATTCGTTGAAGTTCAGTTTATTTTACCTCTGGTTTTGTGAGGAATTTTATAGTATAATATTGTACATTGTGTCAGGGATAGATTTCATTGAAAGAAATCCTTTGACATGGTTTCCAGCTATAAGTGTAAGATCTTCTAACACATATGTATTAGATTCACCATACTTGCTAGTTCTCTTTACTAGACACCTCAAAGAAGGCTTCCTCACTAATAGTATTGCTACTAATAGAACGGTAAGAGTGAATCAGTTAGTTACTATCTTACTGATTGTTGGAATCAATTCACTATCTGGGGATCACATTGTATTTCCAGCTAACACAAGTTTGATTCATATATAATCTCGCAAGTCACCTACCGCAATGTTGTTTGTTTGTTACACTAGAAGAATTTACATTGTTCAATGTGATAATGCTTAAAGAGCATCAACTCTGAATGTTCTGACAAGTTCATAGGGGATAATGTTGTAGGACTCCTTGATACCACATTGTTGAATATTGATGAAATAACAAGTATTTTACATGAAATGTGTCCTAATAGATATATACGTTGATCTCTTTTGGCTCTAGGACATCGATTGTTACACTTTGGTTTTAGTTAATCGATGGTTGGGCTGGATGCCACCTTTTCAATATCAAAATCTCAGAGTGATATTTCATTTAGATTAACGGTGCTGGCAATATCTCATGAAAAATGAGACACAAGTATCTTTTGGGAGGAAACTGAATGGCTAGGATGGGTTATGCAATTGCATCGCTGGGTCCATGGATGTCTTCTTTTTTTTATTTACAAGAAATCATCTTTGTGATTCTGATAGATTATGTATTGACCCGGTTTCTGCTTAAGTTGTGTGGAGGGATTCTTTCTTTTTCACTGTTATCATTACAGTTATTTTTCATCGTCAACCCTTCAATGTTTGACCAGACGTCATTACTATTACATTCCTGTTTGTGATTGTTCGATGATAACTCAGGTCTTAGTCAACATTTTCTCTTAACTCATTCATCTCCTATCATACCTAAGGACTTCTAAATCTAAATATAGGAATGGTCCATTGTAGTGATGACATCAAATAACGTCTATTTTATAGTGTCATTTATCTCATGTTATTAACCCATTTTGTATAGTTATTGCAAAGAATTGTTACTTAATTGTTTATATTTGAGAATTGCAGTAATTATGGAGTAATTAGTGAAATTTAGCAAAAGGCGTGCATTCTTGAGCTTAATGGGGAAACGAAAATAATTTTTTTTTTTTTTTTTTTTTTTTTTTGGATAGATTACTATTTCTAAAGGACCAATAGCCGTTATCCATCAAGGAAGATACGACATATCCGTGCCTGCACTCACCAAAGACCACAAAGGAATAAAGCTCAATAACCCGTATTTAGAAGACCAATACGCCGTATTGGAAATATGGAATGGATATAATATTTTGGAAGATATCAAGCGTGGTCCCTACTCCAAGAAATCCCTAATACGCCGTATCCACACCGTATCGAACCGACTTCCAGATCCTATAAATACAAATTAAAAACGTGTTTTAAGTGTGTGCTAAATCATATTCTCGATACCTTAAACCATAAAAGCGATTTTCAGAGGAGAAAAAGGCAGAAGAGGTCGAGAAAAACGTTGTAATTCCATTTATACTTTAGTTATTCGTTTAGTTTTTGGTATCATTCTCGTTAAACTCGGTAGTTTACATTGGTATAATAATTGCTTTGTATTTATTATGACGTTTGAAGGCTAAATACCTCTCGGGTTATTAGCCATTTTTATGAAGATCTGAATATTTGGTATTTGTTTCTTGATTTCTTGTATTTTCGTTGAATCGCTTGTTTTGTATTATCTAATTTATACTTGTTTACGCGCTTTTGTATGCGTGCTATCATTCAACTAGCTCTAGTGATATGGACAAGTAGATCTAGAGTCTGGCGATAGATCTCTATATATTGAATTTTTACATTCTAAGAACCTAAGATTTTAAATATTGTCCTTTCTAAATCTGTGTTCTAGGATACGCTTCGAGGCTTAACTTGTTAATTGGTTATTGCTAATGTTATTGATCGTGTTGATAGCAAGTGACCTAGAAATTCAACAAAGTAACGTTCTTTTTCACTATATAGTTTGGGACAAGATTCACCATTGCTTTTATCTCTAAAGATAGATTATAATCAGCAATAAGGAAGCTTTATTCGGATGGCTTTAATTGTGACAGAATTAATGTGTCTAGGTCTTAGGATGATGTAACGCCTAAGTCTTAAGAATGATATGCCACCTCGAGAGAAGAAATCATTGCACTAAATAAACAAACCAATGTTCTAATCGGATTAATAATGGTTAATACACTTTTCTTATATAAGGTTTGACTGCTCTTTTATCTTTTATTAATTAGCTTGCTTGGGTAAAAGTGCCTTGAGTTGATTATAGTCACCAACCAAACCGTGCCAGTCTCTCAAGCTGAAACCCCTTTTTCCTGTTAGAATTAGGATTTAGACTGACATAGGTTTAACATAGTATTAGGATAGAATAAAATAGATTAGATAACCAAGATATTAATTGAATTGAGTAATTTAACCTCGCTTCAAGTGTTCGACACCATACTTACCAGTATTTTCAGAAGTTAAGGCACTAAGCTTTTTAGTGTATGCAGTACGTGAGTGAGTATTCGCCTTTGATAGTTCATCATACCGTCTTTTCAGACTCACGTTTTCTACCTTAAGGCCATCTAGCTGAATCCTAAGGGAGGTAATCGTATCTTTCAACTGAATTCTGTCAGTTTCTAATGCTGATGGTCACAACTACCTCAGTGGAACCTACATTTCAACAACCTTCATGATCGGATCTGAGCATCTAAATTCCTGATAGTGTCATCTTTTCCCTTGAAGCTGTTTCTTAACTTTTAATTTCCAATAGCATTGGAGGCACTAGAAGTGTCTATGCACTGTTTATAGTTTTGAAATTTAAGTTGTAAATCAATATGGGTCTTTTGTAAATGAGAGTTACGTTTCTCAGATTCAATGACCATCTTTTGTTGTTTTAAAACTTCAGCTTCAAGTTCACGAACTTTAGTGTTTTCCACTATCGCCATGCAGAACTAAGGTTTCGCAAAGGCAATTCGAACTAGGGCACACAATATCGGAAGTTGAGCACAATAGAGCATATATCTTTTTTCTAAACATCCAGCAATTAAGCATCATTTTTTATTAAAAGATTTCTTCTCTATGTCCCAGTTCTTGTTATCAAGAACACATCGTTCATACTCCACATCCAAGTCATCAAAAATCTATTCATATTCTTTTACTTCTTTGAAAATTGTTTCATTGGCAGATTCTATGTGTTTTTTGAAATGGTCATAAAATGGTACCAGTTGTTGTTCAACAAACCTTTTGCATAATCAAACACCATTCGAAACTAGAGTGGTTTTATTGTGTTGTTCGTCATTGTATTGATACCTTCAAATTGTGAAAAACAGCATTAACCTTTTGAAGATTAGCCAGAACATGACTTGGAGAGAGACGATTAGAACAAAAGGAGTTAACAGTGTGGCAGGGTTTACTCCCCCCCCCCCCCCCCCCCCACCCCCCACACCCACCCCCCCCCCCCCCACCCCCCCCCCCACCCCCCCATTACTAGCAAATTTCATTGCGAAAGCCAATAACGCCTGTTCTCGGATAGTCATGTTGATGAACAAACTTAAGGGCATTAGCTGTCTCATAGAAGCCATTCTCGTCGAACATTGTCCCTGGTTTTTCGTTCATCTTTTTCATGCTAACAACTTGGTGAACCAAGACTTCTTCACTATCCCATATACTAACGGGGTGGTGAGTGGGATGCAAAAGGGTATCAGCATCATACAAAACAGGTTGAGCACGCTTGGCCATATAACCTAGACCTGGGTTACGGGTACCTAGGAGGTCCTTGTGCAAGTCAGCGGTTGCGGCTTTAGGTTTCTTAGAAAGCATAGGAATAGTTTGTGTTGGCATGTTAAATCTTTGCAACATATCTCTTGCAACTTTGTTAGCATTCTTTAAACAAACTATTTCATCTAGATAACTATCTGCTAGATCCTTTTTCTCAGATAAAATCTTTTCCTTTTCAGATTGTAAAAATGCAATTGATTTTTCTTTTCCTGAAAGAGTGGATTTAAGCAAATCGTTTTCTTGCACAAGCTCAGCGTTACGCTTATTACGCTGAATCACTAGGGCTTGTTCTTGTCTAACTTTGTTTTCAAGATCAAGTTTGACCTTGTGGGTATCTAGACGACATATTTCTTGCTTGCATTGAAGAAGCTCATTATTTAAGGTCTCGATTTCCAAACATTTTTCTTGGTTAACCTTAGCATGTCCGTCTAGTTGGGTTTGCAAGTCAGTTAAGATGGCAATCATAGAAACTTTATCAGATGTGTCAGCAGATACCTCAGTTGGAACATTTTGGGCTTCGGTGTCAAGAAGATACTGATGATACGGGATCGTATTGTTTCCATCATCTCAGTCTCAGCATCGGAGTCTAAATGTTCTTCCTGGTGCATCTCCTGACTCAACTGATAATCCACATTATCAAAGATTTGATTGTCATTGGAGTGTACCTCATTGAC
Source organism: Tanacetum coccineum (assembly GCA_026074375.1). Lineage (NCBI taxonomy): Eukaryota > Viridiplantae > Streptophyta > Magnoliopsida > Asterales > Asteraceae > Tanacetum > Tanacetum coccineum. Next base: position 16,511 of record BQNB010062237.1, read on the forward strand.
TGGATTGTTGGTTGCCATTGATTAACTTTGTTTATGAATGATCTGATCTTAAGTGACTGTTGATTGGTGATTTGGTTTGAAGTTTATGATTTTCGGGTAAATTTTGAAACAGTAAAATGCTGTTTTGAGGGCCTAAATGACTTCGAATGGCCAAAAAATGACAGGGCTCTCGCTCGGTGAGGAAGAGTCTTGACAGTTGGGCCGTTTCCGAGCTGGTATAAAAATTTCGGAACAATCCGACTCAAAAATTATTTTTGCGGCAAATCAAGCAAAACACAACTTAGCTTGATCAAAACGCAATGAACTTATTGTCAAAACGCAATGATATCTTCCTCAAAACGCAATGAAATTTTTCTCAAAACGCAATGAATTTTTTTTTCAAAACGCAATGAAAGTTTTGCTCAAAACGCAATGACACTTGAAGTCAAAACGCAATGGACTTTTCTTGTCAAAACGCAACAAAACTTGGGTCAAAACGCAATGCTTGAAAAAATTTTTGCAGCGTAGCGTTTTAGTCAAAACGCAATAGAAATCTTCAAAACGCAACCTGTATGCTCAAAACGCAACATGAAGATCCTCAAAACGCAATTAAGAAAAACTTGATATATCCAAAAACGCAACCAAGAAAAATCTTCTAACTTTTTTCTAGGCTACGAAATAAGTTATATAACCACGAATATAAATGTAAACACTTGTGCTAGACACGAAAGTACAAGTCTTTAATCATATAAGCCACGAATTTAGACTAAATTCGAACCCCACTTTTTTTTTTAAATTCGGTTCTAAAAAAAACAAAACAAACAATCATGTTTTGTTATGAATTCGATTCTGATCACAAACTAACAATCACTTTTGGCTCTGATACCAATTGTAGGATCCCTAGATCATTCCATAGATTAATCACAAGATCAATATCACAAAAGATTAAACATTAAAGAACTTTTTGATTGAAAGAAACAAGAGTTGCTACAAACCCTAAAGATGAAAAATATTATTGAGTAGCTCTATTGTCTAACCTAGGAAAAAGAAAAACATAGAGTATTTATACTCTAAAGAGGATAGGCCTAGGAGGTCTTGTGGGCTTTTTGCATCTTGGCCCGTTTACATAATATTACACGCTTAAACGAGCTAGACTTTTGTCTTGTATCTTCGAGTGACCGAAGCTTCTTTGTTCGGGTCCATTTATGTGATCCTAACAACATCAAGTTTTTGGCGCCGTTTCCGGGGAGTGAAAATTAATCTTGATTTTTATTTGATATTTTGGTTTTTAACATTAGATTAGATCTAACCCTTAGGATTAGTATAATTTAGATTAGTGTATATTCTTGTATATTATGTAATATTTGTATATCTGTATTTAATTGTTTGCTTATATATATTCGTGTGTTTAATTGTTTGCATATTTAATTGTTTTTCTTAAATACACTGTTCTGGTCGACAGTTGAATACGGCGTATCCACTTCCATCGGATACGGCGTATCCAATTCTCTGTCCAATACAGTGTATTCATCCCAACAGATTAGTATAGCGTATCCACTTCCATTAGATACGGCGTATAGATTATCTGAAACAGAAGCTGAAATCTTGGTTTTGACGTATTGGTTATTTAACTATTTTTCTAGTAAGATTGTTTCAGGATGGATGATCCCAACATGACTATGGAAGAATATATCATGCTTAAAGAAGAAAAAGCTCGTAGGCGTGGTCGGGTGTTTAACTGGCAAACTGCTACATATGAGAAGATGACGATCTTTATGACCTTAGCTCTGTGGAAGCTAAATTCCCAGCTATAGTCATTAACGATGCCTTTGCACCACAAGATGCACTTCAGTGCGAATCTCAAGTAAGTACTCCTTTCAACGATGAAATCGACTTTAGAATATCAATTGACGAATCCGATGATGAGGATTACACAATAATTTATGACAAAAACTCATTTTCTTATAAAATGATTTATGTCAACAATTTGAAAACGGATTCAGAAAAAGAAAATGAAAAAGTCATACCTTCAATTCCATCACCCGAGCCTACGGTCAGTTATTTTGATGATTTAGACTACTTCAAAGATTTTGGGAATGAATTTCCAGCCATTATTTACAATGATGCTCTAACATCTAAATCAGATTTCTTAACTGAACCCACTTTAAAGCCACAACATATCGATGAATTTAATTTGAAAGATGAAAAATCATTTTTCGAATGTGATGAAGAGGAACAAAATGTTTTATGCTTTAATGATTTATTTCCTTTAAAGTAATTTATCACGATGATTTAAAATCGGATGAGGACAATGATGATGATAAAATCGATATTGAACACTCTTCGAGGGATTTATCTATCATACCATTACCTGATGTAATAAATACTGATGTTCGTACCTATGCACATGGGTCAAATAAGCTTTTGGAAACAAGTCATGATACATCTAATAAATTTTTCAAAACTGAAATTTTTATCAAGGGATTAAATTTAAATATCATGACTTGGAATCATCTTAACAAAGGGATGTCATTCATTTTCCTAATCAATAATTTGTATGTGCCATTTGGCATCCCGTTCGACCTCAAATTGTTTTATAAGGATGGGAGTAAATTGGGGCAAGTCTAACTTAAAGACTTTTCTGTAAACAAAAGTGCTTGCCGGGAGACAACCCGGAATGTATTTTCAATTATTATCAAGTCTGTCTTCCCAGACTGCCTATACGGCGTATCTAAACTCCATGGATATGGCGTATTGACTATCTGGACGTTATCCATTCTTTATTTTCAACACAGTTTATACAACGTATTCATTAAAAGAATACAGCATATACAAGTATCAATACGGCGTATCCTGGGGTATGGATACGGTGTATCGAATTATTGTACAATTTTAGATTTATATTTTGAGTCTAACCAACAAGTACACGGAGATAGAATTGCATTTGTTTTCTGAGAATTTATATAGGACCTTCAGAAAGAAATCAACAAAGTTGGTTGAGGTATCTACAAGTCTGGAAGTGTTGGAGTCTTAAAACTTAAAAACGACTGTCTAACACACAATCTTGCTCATAAACACAACTTGGAGAATCTACCAAGCAAATATCAGGGAAGTTTCTCATTCTAATTCTTTTTAAATTCCCGTATTTAATATTTTATCTATACAATGAGGACGTTGTATAATTTAAGTAGGGGGATGGAATTAGAATGTTTACTTGTCCTATTTTTCACACTAAAATGCTTAAATTATGCTCAAATTTAAAAAATTTCAAGCATACTTTTGTGAAATTACTTGTTACATAACCCGCACACAATAAACCTTGTTAGAATATTGTGAGGATTTAACCTTTCTGTTTCGAAATGTTTATCTAAATTCCACAAAATATGAGTGTACCGGTGATGTTGTAGACTTTAGAACTTGGCTTGGTATATCTATTCGAGACCGCAATAATAAGTACTATGGATTTAGATGGAGTAACTTGTTTAAATTGGTAAATTTTAGGATTACACCCAAATCGCCTTTACATGTTGCTTATTAACTAACTACACCGGTTAGTTAACCTCCTGTTTAAACCCTTTCCACTCTCATCTTTAGAGTGATGATCCATTAGAACAACCCGTAGAGCCAATCCTTTAGGAATTTACACCAACTATTTGTTTCGTTACACCCTTACACCTTAACCGACCCTGTTAGATTAAGTTTAATTTACAGTTGCTAGTTGCTTAAAGTGTAAAGATTGTATTTCCTGAAGTCTTGTGTTATTTTCTATCTTTGGTGCGGTTGGAAATTTGCACATTGCAAATGGGAATGTATATTTGTAGTCAAAGCTTATGTGATTTTACTACCATCACAATTATTGGTGAATCCGAAGACGAAGGAACTATCGAAGAAATTATCCAGAATTATTATGATCATGAAGATGGTGAAACTACACCGAGATTTGATGTTTAGTTAGCAAAAAAAATTGAGAAAATAAGAAAAATACAAAAAGATAAAGAAAGTTTGAAGATAATCATTTCGCAATTACCAAAGGAATTACACGAAGGATTGATTATTCGTTGATACGTCTAAAAAATCAACGATGTAGAGTATTGTACAAAGTGGAAGATATCACCACTTGCCTTGTAGAGTATGTAAAGTTTTGGGAAGATTGAGAAGTTGACCGTTACGGGAATGCCAACTTAGGTTGTTTTTTTATCGATGATCAAGACGTTGTAAATAGTTGTGTCTTTATCATGGTAACGGTCAGGAAATAAGTGTCTAGCAACTTGTATCTTAAGTCTTAATCTATTTGTTTCTTGATTTTTATTTAACAACAATTTACTTCCCTCTCATCTGATGATTAGCCGTTGGTTTTAGGCGAATGATGACTTGTTTGAGCGTGCATGTTTATTCTGTCGTTACGGCCATGTATGCATGTCTTAGCTGCCTCGTTGGTTTATGACTTTTGGTGAAAGTTAAAAGGCTTCTACCCTATATCATTCTTCATTCTAACCGTTGGTTAAATTCGAATGGGGATGTGATCGAACACACATGTCTATCACGGCGTTCCAGGTGTGTATGTGTGCTTCAGCTGCCTTGTTGGAGTGGTACTTCAGGTGAAAGATTGTAGAATGATCAAACTGTACGCCTTTCCATACAAAAACCCATATTTACCTTTATAAACTTGTTACTCCTTAGCTTTAGCGGTGGAGATGTGTATCCTTGCTAAGATTATGATAGAATACTCATCACGACCGAGCAATTAAGTGAATTAGTTACATGTTACCACATAGATTAGTTGAGTAATTTGAGTGTTTTCATCTTCCTATTTTGTGAGGTGTTTGGTTGTGTACTTGTAATAGATCAAAAAAGTGCTTTAACAAAAAATATCCTTAGGGATACATTTTTATAAACTTTTAAAGGCTACTTGAGGACAAGTAGGATTCAAGTGGGGGGATATTTGATGACATCAAATAACGTCTATTTTATAGCATCATTTATCCCATGTTATTAACACATTTTGTATAGTTATTGCAAAGAATTGTTACTTAATCATTTATATTTGAGAATTATAGTAATTATGGAGTAATTGATGAAAGTTAGCAAAAGGCGCGCATTCTGGAGCTTAAATGAAGATATTTTAAAGATTACTATTCTGAAGACCAATACGCCGTATCCAGCAAGGAAGATACGGCGTATTCGTGCCTGCACTCACCAAATACCACTCAGGAATAAAGATCAATACGCCGTATCTAGAGGACTCAATACGCCATATTCAAGATATGGAATCAATATAATATTCTAGAAGATATCAAGCGTGGTTCCTACTCTAAGAAATCCCCAATACGTCGTATCCAACTCTTGGATAAGCCGTATCCAACCGACTTCTAGACCCTATAAATACAAAACTCAAAAATGAGTTTTAAGTGTGCTAAATCATATTCTCGATACCTAAACCACAAAAGTGGATTTTCAAAGGAGAAAAAGAGCAGACGAGGTCGAGCAACGCATTCAATTCCATAGGAAACATCGTGCAATTCCATATACTTTAGTAATCGTTCAGTTTTTGGTATCATTCGTTAACTCGGTTAGTTTACCTTGGCTAAATAATTGCTCTTGTATTTATTATGACGTTTGAAGGCTAATACCTTCGGGTATTAGCGATTATTATGAAGATCTGAATGTTTGGTATTTGTTTATCTTGATTTCTTGATTTATCGTTGAGTGCTTGTTTATGTTTATCAATTTATACTTGTTTACGCGCTTTTGTATGCGACCTATCATTCAAATGGATCTAGTGAAGTGGACCAAGCAGATCTAGAGTCCGGGATAGCTCTCCATATAGTAATTTATACATCTAGAATCATAGTTACACAAATATTGTCCTTCTAAGTCTGTGTCTAGGATACGCTTCGGGCTTAACTAATTAATTGGATATTGCCAATGGTTTATTGATCGTGTTGACTAGCAGGTGACCTAGATAATTTAACAAGTAACGTTCTAATTCCATTGGATAGTTGGACAAGTGGACTACTAGTGAATAAAATGCCATTAAGCGGTAAGTGGGTAAAGTCTCTATGAGCTAGGGTTTAACAAGATCACCATTGCTTTAATCCCTAAGATAGATTATAATCAGCAAATAAGGATGCTTTATGCGGATGCTTTAATTATGACAAAATTAATGTGTCTAGGTCTTAGGATGATGTAACGCCTAAGTCTTAAGAATGATTTATCACCTCGAGAGAAGAAATCATTGCACTAAATAAATAAACAAACGTTCTAATCAGAATAATAATGGTTAATACAGTTTTCTTATTTAAGCTTCCACCGCTCTTTTATCTTTTGTTAATTAGCTTGCGTTTGTAAAAGTGCCTTGAGTTGATTATAGTCACCAACCAAACCGTGCTAGTCTCTCAGGCTAAAAACCTTATTTTCCCGTTAGAATTAGGATTTAGACTGACATGGGTTTAGAATAGAATAGAATTAACATAGATTAGATAACCAAGATATTAATTGAATTGATAGATTTAACCTCGCTTCAAGTGTCCGATACCCTACTTACTACAAAACTACTACCGATCGGGTACACTGCCCGTTAAAGTGTTGTTTTTGGTTTAGTCGGCAAAATATAAATTTAAAACTTGAATCAATAAAACATACCATACAACGACAGTACATCATTGATCATTTTGAGATTTAAGTAATTTAACAGTTTCCATACAAGATTTTGAACAATTTGAATCATTAGATACCTCTGAGTCAGAACTTGAAGATGAGTAAGCCATGAGTGCATAATTAGGCCCTTCCTCTGCATGATCACTCCAGTCATATCCACCAAGACCATCACATGACACCAAAGCTGTGGAAGTAGATGTTTCCACAGGCACACTCCTTCTTGAGCTTTCCTTCTTGTTGTCTTAATTTCTTGGAGCTCTGCACTCCCTAGCAAAATGTCCCCTCTTGTGGCAGTTGTAGCACTCCACTTTGGACTTATCAAAACCAATAGTCTCATTGTCATTAACAGTAAGCTTCCTTCCTGTATTCTTCAAAAACCTTCTAGCCCTCATGGTCAACATGGCCATTTACCATCTCAAATCCATCTCTTCTATGTCATCAGGATGGATTTGTTGCAAGTCCTCATGTGCAAGTTGAGGACTATTTGGTTGACTAGCAAAGAATGAACAAATAACAGCATCACTCAAGTTATCAATATTTGTAGAGTAAGCAGTATTAACTTGAGTGCTAGCAGTAGTGACTCCATGAGCAGCATTAACTGCTTCATTAGAGCTGCTAGTGTTGTTATTAGAAAAGGACACAAAAGCCATGTTCTGTGTGCTTGAGGTTGTTTTAGAGATCATCTATGCTCATTGTAGAGATCATCCACCTTGAGGTTGTTGTAGAGATCATCCATGCTCATTGTATCCAAATCAGCTTTATTCCTCTACACAACAGCATGTGTGTTCCACTCAGGTGACAAACTTCTTAATAACTTTTGATTAACATCTTCTTGTGAAAGCTTTTCACCCAAAAGCTCCAACTGACTCACAAGCTTTTGAAGCCTATCAAAAGTTTGATCAAGCATCTTTGAGCTTAGATCAGTGAAGTTTTCATATTGCTGCTTTAAGAGATTCCTTTGAGTCATTTTAGTAGCTTCATTCCTACCAAATCTCTTTTCAATAGCTTCCAGCAACAGCTTAGAATCCTTTATAGAGTTAAACTTTAACTGGTGTTCTTTGGGAATGCCCATCATTAAAGTACTTCTAGCCTTCACTTCTAATCTTCTCTGAGCTTTATCTTTGGCAGATGGAATAGGGATCACTGTTGTAATACCTTCAACGACTTGTGTTTTTGGTAAGGTTTCACCATTCTCTATGACATCCCATAGTACATAGTCTATCATCTGGATGTATTGTTCAATCCTCGTCCTCCATAACTCAAACTCACCCGGATTAAGCATGGGAACTTTGGATGCAGCCACCATGTGTGCAGAATCTTGATCCATATCTTCTAGCAAAGTTTCTCAAAGCAACAAGCTCTGATACCACTTGTTTGTCCCACTTCAACACTTCTATAGATCGAATTCCTTAAGCTTGTTTAAGGTTTAGTTATATTAGATCAATCTAACACAACTATAGTAGAAACTTTGTGTGAATGTATTAAAGATTATGCGGAATCTAATATTTAATAAGAAGAATTTTCAATGGAACAGTAAAACACAATGAACATATAATTCAACAAAACATAAAAGCTCTAATATTATTAAGTAAATAATACGAATACTCTTAAAGTATTAGGGTTACAAAGACCTTGAAGCTATGATAATTATATAAATGACTCATTTTATTTTGATACAAAAACTATATTCTAATATATTCATCTCTATGCCCTAGGACCTTCATTTATACACCAAGGAGTCATAAATGGATACAATTACTTTCCTAAGTATCATATTCTTTTAAACTAATGATAACTTATATACATCTTTTACCAAAATATCTCATACAAATCACATAAGTAGTACTAACTAACTCAGCAGTACTAACTTATTTACTGGCAGCATTAACTTTGTACTAGCAGTAGTAACTTTTATACTAGCAGTAGTAACTACTTAGCAGTTTTTCTTCTAAGTCTCTGAGCAGTCTTAACTTCCACTAGCAGTAGTAACTTCCTATAGCGTTGTAGCATTCTCTACCAGTAGCTAAACTTCCTTTGCAGTAGTAACTTTGTACTGGATGTTGTAACTTCTACAGCAGTCTTAAACACTTAGAATAATTTTCATTAAAATTCTCTAGCTGCACTAACTTTGACTGAGCAACATTAACATCAATAAGAACAGTAGTAATTCCAAACAGCATCAAGAAGGCTTTTAATCCTAACAAAGAAGTTGTTTTTATGTTTGTATTTCCTAAGGATGTGACGGGCTCAGTGAATCTAACTCTTTTGTCCTTGTTCTTTAGGGTCACAACCACTAATTTGTCACTTGAATTATTGATGCTAGGGCACATTTGTCTGATTATTATAAGCAACTCCTGAATTCGTTTGGTATACTTACAAGTAGAGTCTAAGGAATTATTTAAAGCATTTTGGGATTTTCCTTGTTCAACTACTTTCCTAAGAATCGCAGCTTGTTCCTGAGTGTGCCTAAGGTAGTCAAAGTGAGCTGTCCTATTGTTCTACAATTTAGGGGCTATTGGTTCCACATCAACTTTAAGCTTTTCTAGAGCAATAGTGTGTTTAATAACAACATTATCAGCTAAATCTTTTCCTTTAAGTTTCCTTTAGAGTATTTTCTTGGTCTAGTCACTCCATTCTCCTCAATCGTAGGCCAGATGAGTGGACCATTTTCAACGGATTTAAGGATCATTCGTCCATGTTGTCTATTCATCATGTATAGCTCCATTATGCTTTTCCAAGAATCGTACATATCTTTTTCCAACATAGGTGGACGATTGTCAGCACCCGAAAGAATCACTTTGTCAGCAAGAGTCGTCATTGAGGAATTTGTATGTTAAAAGATTACTGTTTGATCGAACGGTCATTGAAAGTTGATTCATATTGTTGATTGGTTGAACATACAACTCAAATCTACCCTTCTAGTTTCCACACTATCAAAGAGGTCTTTAAAGAGTTGTGATGTATGGGTGTAAGGTAAATGGAAATGGATGGGAAATATTTTGGTGAATTTGGGGTGGATTTGGGTGGTGGTGAATTAATTAAATACAAGAATACATGTGAAGGCGTTGCTAAGCCAAGACTCGACCACTCTAGGAAAAAGACATACAAACTCTAAATCAAACTCTTTCGTTTTCTTTTCTTCGACTCTTTAATGACATATAAATAATAAACATAAGCAAAATGGCAGCCTCTATACATTTTTTCACTTATATATATAATAGTAAATATAAATAAATATGATATATATATATTATATATATATATATTAATATATATATAAATATATATAATATTGGCAGCAGCGTCGTATACGTTTTTCAACTATATATATATATATATATAATATATATATATATATATATATATTAAATATATAATATAATATATATATTTATAATATTATATATATATATATATATATATATATATTCGTACACTTTTGCCTTGACATCTGCTGAAACATAAATAATACATGACTCGGGGTTTATAATTGCACCCCCACACTTGAGTTTTTGTTACTCAATACATAAACTAACTAATGACCCGAATTGAAAGGATCAACAAACATGGAGTGTATTAAGCACGTATGATGGTAATAATTTGACTTCTTCCCTATTCCTCCATAAATGAAAAACTACCATTTGACAATGAGAGGGAGGTCGGGGGGGGGGGGTGGTTACTGTAATACACTAATGAATAAAAAAAGACCTCGCTTAGCACCTGTACTCAAGCAAATAGTTAACTGGGTTTACAAAGGTGATAACAATAATGTACTAAAAATGGGTACATATAAGGACGGCTAAGGCGATTTGGGTGTAATATTTGGTGTGGGTGTAAACAATGCTCTTCATTAATAATTTAGAATCCACCGAACAATTACAAGAACCGCAAAAAGGATAGGCTCGGAGGGGTATACTAGGGGTATCTTGCACTAAAATTGAGCGCATAGCAAAGGTTTGGGGATAGTTATATGATCGAGGTGACCGTCATAACAAATACAAGTTTAAAACAAGGGTTTATTCTAGTGCCTCTTATCATTTAGCAAATCATAATCACACAAATGCGATCTCACTAGAGGTCTCGTGATGAATCAGAAAATAAGTTCTAGAATTTAATATACTACCAATACACTCTCATATAATTTTAAACCGATATCAAGGAAAATGCGACAAAACCACACATGCACGATCAAATCCATGAACGCGACACATGAGATTGCTCAAATCCTTAACTCGAGAAAGCTAAAGGTAAAAATTATCTTAAGCACCAAAGATGGATGCTTGTATTCCTAAAGATCTAGGAGCGAACCTTACATTTTTGGGGTGGAATTTGTTTTGAGTGGTAGGGTTTTTGTGCTAGTCATATGACTCATATCCAATGAGACGCTATTAATACTTAGTTTTCATTAGTATGTGCCATAAAAATATTTAAATGTTGGTGAAAATTACCTTTTATGTTACGTTTTAGTATATTACTCATCTTTTAAGGACAAAGCAAAGGCAAATGAAGAAATAGTTTCTAGGGCTTTATTCCCCCTACAATTATTTTTAACATTGTCTCCAATGTTCTACAAGTACCCAAAAAACGAATAAAGAAAAAAATGAAAAGCGAGAGAAACTAATACTCCTCTGGTTTTGCCTAATATTGGAGAAGAAACAAAACATCCCAGCTAAATTGTCATCTAAGAATCGTCCACATGAAAATCCAAGAACTTCCGGGCTTCTCCTAATCAAATATAACCTACAAAATAAAGACAAGAAACAACTACACGTGGCGTAAAATTGACGGGATAATAATATACAACGTAATTATTTAGGGTTTTGACACTACGAAAGAAATAAAGATAGTACTAATGTAATTGTGGTTTTTTGCAAGTTTTAGGAAAATTACAAATTCTAGAAATTATACAAAATTAATTTTTCAAAAATTAAAAAAATACGAAATTTACTGTAGCTGGAGACGCAAGGCCGTCAAGCACAAGAACCTTAAAACGCCTCACCAGAGCCTGCAAAATAATTTTTGTGTTTCTGGAAAAATTTTCTTCTGTCACCGCAAACCAATTAGGTTATTTCCTGAAAAATTACTAACATAACCCACGAGAACGATGTATTACAATCATATGACTCTAACATGAAACAAGACGCAAATTAATCTAAACTATCTATTTAATTTGTTTGAAATGGTTCTTAGAAACCAAATATTTTCCTTTAACATTATTTAATGTAAAATACCTTTGATTGCAATCAAGGCAAAGATAAAGACAAAACAAAGCATGATCACATAATTCAAACATATAAAACAAACAATGAAGAATAAAACACATGATACTCCCTAAAAAGAATAAATAAAAGATGGGTTTGCCTCTCAAAAAGCGCTTTATTATTAATGAGTCTTGGTAGGCTAGACTAGAGTCACTCACCTTACGTGACTCCTCCTTTCTAGAACTCATATCACACCCATCGATCACAAGCATAGATAAACACTATCGTCAAACCTTTACATCTCCATTGGTTCAATCTCATTTCTTCTCTGATGCAGATTGATTCTTTCCTCCATTCTAGAATTAGCCTACTTATGATGTTTGTAGGGGTTTATGGATCTATGTTATCTCTCGGATTCTTCCTTGATCTTAACAAGCGCACCCATGGATCTTAAAGAAATCATCTTATAATCCCAAATTTTAGATGTTATGATTCCCTTAATCAAATCTAAAATCGAATGGCTTTCCTATAAGAAAGAAGGGTTGTTTTCCTCATCTTCCTTAATATCCGAGATCATGAAGTCCACGGGTAAATATAGCTCAGCTATCTTGATCAATACAACCTCAGTTATACTAAAGGGTAAATAAATAAATGACTAGCTATGGAAAGTGTAATGTTCGATCCCCTACAGGCTTTTCGTTGTTAGCAAAATGTAGATAAAAGGCATAAAGTTCACATTGGATCCTTGTTTGACTAAGGAATCCTGTATTTTAATCCCCCTATGTTTACATGGTATCTGACAAAATTGCCTCCCATATCCATCTTTTTTGGTTATCTTCTTCTTGAAGATTGCTTTGTATATAGGTCCTGCGGGTAACTAATTTTGGGTCTCATAGTTCATCTTACCTAAACGTATCACTAGCAAGGAGTTATTATATCTTTTATTACCTATAAGACCCTCGATCGATTTCTCATTCATTTCATGTTTAAGGTAATATCCTACGGGTTGTGACCTAGGCATCTCCGTGAGCTCCTCCTACACACTCTTAATTGGCTCATCATCAATTTTGTCTTCCCCTTCTTTCTTCATATCAACTGCCTCATTAGGCTTTATTGCATTTAATTCACTAAGTTCTATAACGTTCTTGTCAGCAACCTTGTTGTTTTCAATATTCTTCTCTTTCTTCATTTTGACAAAGGAGATGGCATTAACGTGCTTAGTGATGGGGTGTCTAGCTTCTTCTCTTACCAGTACTTTTTCCGAAGTCCTACTTGTTGTAAGTTATTTTAAAAGCCCAAACATTTTCGCCATTCTATCGTTGATTTCCTCTCTTTGTTTAAAGATGGATTTTTTGAACCTTTCCATTCTTTTATAGTATGCGCCACCACGTAACCTTGTACTCGAGCCTTGAAACTGGGTTCAAGTGCTTGATCTTGGGGGTTCGGACGAGCACATTTTGAAAAGTGGAAGAATTTTGCCTCGGTGGCTTGTCAAGGTTTTGTGAGTGTGGGGTTGAGGAAATTGCTTTGGCATATGCTTGAGGACTGTGTGTTTAGCTTGTTCTAGGCGTCGTTCTTGACCCTTTTAGTAAGAAGCTAATTTGATCTTCAAGCTCAAGAAGTCGTCGGTCAGGCGTCTTTAGTGTATCTTGGGGTAAAAAAAATTGCTCACCCGTTTTGTCCAAGTCCTCTGGATCAATCCCTCCAACCCTCATGGTCATAAAGAGCGTGATTCTTAATGATTTCCCAAGATCTTTGGCGTTCTAGTCAGCGATCTTTCCACTGACGGCGTGGTCAATCTTGCACTTAAGATGAAAAGAGACATGATCATAGAAAATTTAGATTTGGAGCCAAAGATCGATACCATGATTAGGGACTTTTTAAAGTAAGTCTTTGAAACGAGTCTATGCTTCGGAGAAAGATTCACCTTGATGTTGTTGGAATATCAAGATGTCATTTCGGAGTTTAGAAGTCCTTCCCAGTGGAAAGAATTAAGCAAGGAAACGAGTAGTGAGATCCTCCTAAGTGGAGATGGATCCCGCTAGAAGACGTTCAGCCAATTGCTAGCTTGAATAGCGAAAGGAAAATAGAGATAAAAGCAGGCGCGTCCTTTCCCTATTTGCAACATCAAGGTTAAGTGAGCATCCACCAAGTTTATGAAAATCCTTACGATATTGAATAGGATCTCTACCGAAGTTTCGTGGAATAAGCATGTCCGTTTTGATCACCAACCTATGTGTCGGATCGTAGAGGCACCACATGGTTTCCCAACAGGGAGTTCAATGGTGTTTTCTGTATAGCCCTCGGGCCTGGTCTGGAATAGATTTTCGTCTTCCCATATGTGGTCAAACGAAAAGAGTTTTACATAACAAATGAAACAAAGAAAAGATAACTACGAGAAAGCAAATGACAAGAAAATAAAATCGTCGGCTGATATGAATCAAGAGTTAGACCTAAGTATTACAAATAAAATTGAAGCATACAAATCCCCCACGCAGCGACGCTAAAATCTTGATGAGGGGGTTGCGAACATTAAAGTTTTACAACTCCCTAGGCAGTGTACCTAACCATTGTAGTGTAGTATAATCAAGACTCGGGGGGTTGTTATCGTTCTCTAAGGGAATAACATGTGAAGGTTCAAACTATACGTAACTAAGGTCTAAGGGTTGAAAGGAAGATTATTTTTGTATTTTTATATTTAATGAAAGCAATTAAAATCTTGGTTTTAGGGGGTTTGGTTTTAAACTAATTAATCTTAATTAAACTAAATTAAATATAAACTAATGTGGAAAATCATATAGGTAAACAAGCGTGTTTACTTAATCATGCATTACTCCTTAGTTTGATCCTCCTAATCCTATTACCCGTCACCCTTGTGATGTAGTGTGTAAGTATTTACAAATTCATGAATGAATTACACGAACCCGTCATCTATGTAATATTCTGTTAAGGCAATGCACAAGTAAGGTAGTATAAAGACTATTACAAGGCCACTAAGAGTAACATTAACACTTCATTAAACACTTAAAAAGGTGATCAAATCCATATTAGGAGATGTTACATCCCCAAAACTGAGATTTTTTTTTTATATTTTTTTTGGCTAGCAGAATATGAATAATCCTAGGGCGTACCTTCAAAAAGCTATAAGCAAAAGATATGAGAACGACCACTAAACGTGTCATTTTATAAAGATACATTGGATTAACAAAATACTTGTTCATTACATAAGCTCATGACTTCAAATTATTCGACAATATAAGTAAAGATTTTGGTTTATAACAAATGTTCCCAAAATGTTATACGACCTAAATCTTATAAATTGACTCACTACAAAGAGTGACCCCAATAGGACAGAATTATAAATATTGCTAAAAAGACTTAATAAAAATTACACTAAAAGTAAAAACAGGGTGTGTTATGTCTCGGCTTGTTCTCTTCTCTTTTATAGAAGCTCAAAGCCTTCTCTTGGTCTTGGGTTGTGCTTGCTGTGAGAGTACAAAGCTTCCCAAGCAATCCTAGCCCTCCATTCACTTCTCTTCATCTCAGCCATGGATGGGGGTGCGGGTTTTTGTGTATTGTCAACAGGGAAGGGTTATAGGGGTAATGGGGAGGTGGGAAATGAGCTGGGAAGTGTACTAGGGGTGGTGGGACGAGCTAGAAACCATGGGAGAGGCGGTTTGGGTTTTGGCGGTAAACGGGTTGAGTACAGTTATGGTTGCAGGATTTAAAAGGAAAGTATGGGGAAGAGGCAAAAATGGCCCTCCATCTTTCATTCTCTTTTCATTTTACTTAAGCCGAAAAACAGTTATAAATAAGTTTGGAAAGTGGCACTTTTGGCCCTTGTCGTTTTATAACAAAAGAATTAAAAGGGTTTTGGTAAATTGCAAAAATGGTCCCTCTAGTTTATAAAAAAGAGAAATAGAAAGGTTTTGGACAATTACAAAAACAGTCCTTGGCTTTTAAAATTGTAAAAGAAATGCCAATTGGCAGTTTCAGTCCCTGGACTCTTTTTAGCTCTTTTTCTTTATAAAATACTTTTGAAAATAACACAACAAGTCCCTATGGTTTTGTAAAAAGGTTATTGGGCTTGGGTTTTGTGTGTACAATGGCTGAGATTGGCTGTAACTGGGCTAGGATTGGGCCTTCAAAGTCTTCACAGTCTTTGTCAATTGCACACAAATGGGCTGTTGAAATTGATTGAGGGCCCATTTGGTCTTCACAGTCTTCATAAATATACTATTGGGCTTTCCCGGCCCATCAGATGGGTTAAGATTGCATCCAATAGTATTCTTCAGTTCCGGCTCCGGTTTGACTGCTGATTCTTCAGTATTGACTCTGACTTTGACATTTTTGGACTTTGGCCTTGATTTTGCACAGTCTTTTCCATTCCATGCTCAGTTTTGTCATTTTGGCTTGGTTTTCTGTCTTTTTGTTGATATCCACTTCCTGCACAATACAAATGCAAAACAAACATATATTTGGCAGTTTTTGTCTGTTTTTGGTCATTTAAGCTCGTTTTTTAGAGGTAAAAGATATGTGTAATTAAGCACTTACAGTGTTACATGCTAAACCAACGGCCCCCTGTAAGATTTATCACAGCCCAAACGCAACCCTGTTTGGCTTGGTCCCGAAAATAACAACCAACCGCCCCTTGAGGGCTGATGTTCAAATCCTGACAACCAAAAGCCCCCTATGGATGGTGGTTTGACCCGACCCCCCCCCAACCCCACGCACCCTTGTGGTCGTTGTGGCTGTCGAAACAAATCACACCCTTTTGTGATTACTTCGACCAAACGCACCAATTCTGTGAGGCAACACCAAAACCACACCTATGCCTATAATTATATCATAAACCAAAAGCACCTTTGGTGCGTGTTTAATACAAAAACCCAAACGACCCGTGGTGCATGCTGGCAGAACCAAACGCGCCCGTCTCTTGATACAAGCCAAGCTGAACACGCCCTTACGGCTGCAACCACAAAACCAAGCGCACCCTTAGCTGGTGCAAACCACAACCCAAACGTACCCCTTTCTTGTCATCAATAACCCGAAACAAAACACGCCCTTCGCGGCTGTTTTGAACCCGAAACAAACACGCCCTCCGCGGCTGTTTTGAACCCGAAACAAACACCCCAATACGATATAAAAACCCAAACCGAACGCACCCCTATGTGGGTCGTTCCTGTCAAACCCAACGCACCCTTTGCATCGGTGGTTTGTAAAACCAACCGCACCCTCGGTGCTGCCATTAAACCCAACAAACCCTTGAGGTGTTATTACACCAAACCACACACACCCTTCGTGGTGCCGAATCGGACCCAACCAAACAAACACCCTTTGTGAGTCGCTGTCGTGATAGAGACGATGGTGGCTAGGGTGGTGACGTCGATGGTGATGGTGGTGGTGTTGGCTGGTGGAAATGGTGATGTGGGTGATGATGTTTATGGCGTGGAGATGGTTGTCGGCAGTGGTGGCGGCGTGGTGATGGAGTTGTGTGGATAAATGAGATGACGTGGAGATGAGGATGATGATGGTGGTGTCGATGGGTTGTTGGCCGGAACTTGACCGGGATGTGGCCGGAAGAACAGGAGCGGCGCCAGGAAACTTATAAGAGGTGTGTGTGTGTTGTGTTTTAGGTTTATAAGAAAAAAAATGAATTGAAGTAACCCTAGAAGGGTTACTTATATATATAAAAGAAAGTTCTCAATCAAAGTGAAAAGTGTATGATACTTGAGGGTTAATTGTGTAAGTATTTCCACAGGGACCAAAGTGTAATTTTTGTTTCCTATACAAGCATTTATATGTACGTTGTCACGCATGGGTTCACGCTAGTGCATCATTTACGTGACACAATGTCTAGCAATAAAGAAACAATTAAAATACGAATTGTATAAGTTTAAACGTAACTTACAAAGAGTCCTAGTAACTTGGTTCGAGTGTATGCGAGTAATATGGCTACCCAAATGTGTTCTACATGATTAACCACCAAATCCTAAGCTTCAAAGCTTTGTAAACACCCAAGACTTGGCTCGTGTACCTCCTTATAACTCGTATGATGACCCTAGTATGTATTGTAGGTTCAAAGGAAAATATGAAGGTGTTTGTTTGCGTTTTATAACCCGAACAAGAGAAGAGACAAAGATGGTTTGGATTAGAGAGAGTGTTTAGTGTATGTGTGAGTTTTCAAGAGTGTTAAATGTCAAGTGTGAGTGTGTATTTATAGGCAAGATAGCTAGTTACAATTCCTAGTCCAAATCCTAACCAAATCGTGCCCTAGACTTAGTGGTTTTGTTGTTTTTAGTTACTCTCTAATGGTTTTGCTAAAACAACTAAGTACATCTCTTAATTATTCAATATTTGTACAAGATTTGCCAAGATTATGAAATCTTATTATTTTGTGTACATACATGCATGTTGCTGTGGGTTTCCAAGAGAAAAAGAGCTCAAATGGTTATTAACCATTAGGTAATAAGTTACTTAGGGACACATTGTACATGTTTTAATTAAACATGGTTTGTACATGTACTTAAAGAGATATTAGGAAGATTTCTAGGTGATTTGTGGGTTGGACGTGTAGTATCAAGGAAAAAGAGAAGCTTTTGAGATCTTGCTAGTATTATACAAGTACAAGGTTTAATTACCTTAAGATGTACATGTACTTAGGAAGTTTTAAGGATTTTCCTAGTTGATTTAGTCCCCACATTCGGCCAATATGGCTTAATAACACAAGAATTGATTAAATTTTGTGTTTAAGGTTTAAAAGTGGGTATTGGTTTGAGTCTAGGTAAGTCTAGGTATTTCCGGGGTGTGTCTAAATGTATTTTATTGCGAAACGTAAGCCTTTTACGTGACCAATAAAAATAAAATACGCAAAGTCAATAATTATCTTCTTAATAATTATATAACACTTGTTTGACGTAAACCTTAATTTATTTGGTGACCGTTTACGTTAAATGATTATTTCTAGTCTACGCGATTTAGCTTAAAAGTTAAATTAAAAGTAAACGCGTATCGGACCAAAATAAATAGTGACGAATAATAGGAGTCATAAATGACCTGAAATTGAGAAATGTTACAGTCTCCACCCATTAAAAGAGCTTTGTCCTCAAAGCTAAAGACCTTCTAGTGGATGACGAAGCCCGGTTTGTGAAAAGCTGTGGGTATTTCTGTTTGAACAAATCTTCACGTTCCCAGGTGAACTCAAGACCTCTCCTAGAGTTCCAGCAAACATTAACCAATGGTATCCGGCTTCGCTTCAATTGTTTGATCTCCCATTCCATGATTTCAACGGGCTCTTCCACAAACTAGAGTTTATCGTCAACATGAATTCCTTCTAACGGCATGACTAATGGTTTGTTGGCGTAACATTTCTTTAGATTAGACACATGAAAAGTATGGTGAACTCTGCTCAACTCTTGAGGAAGTTCCATCCTGTAGGCAACTTTCCCAACTTTGGCTAACACCTTGAAAGGTTCGACATATCTCGGGTTTAACTTGCCCCTCTTACCGAATCGTACAATCCCTTTCCAAGGTGAGACCTTGAGCATAACCCTATCCCCAACGTCAAACTCCATTGGCTTTCGCTTCTGATCATCGTAGCTCTTTTGTTGATCCTGAGCAGCTTGCATCCTCTGCTTGATCAGGACGATCTTTTCTGTTATTTCTTGGATCAATTCCAGACCAGTCAGTTGGGCTTCTCCACCACACCGGTGATCGACATTTTCGACCATACATTGCCTCATAAGGTGCGGCCTTTATGCTAGCGTGATTACTGTTGTTTTATGAAAACTCAGCCAATGGCAAATGTTTAA
>BQNB010062238.1:0-30001 GCA_026074375.1 Tanacetum coccineum
TGATTCTTCAAAACCTTGAAAAATGTTTGGAGATTATTCTTGTTCTTATGTTGATGGATTACTTATTGATAGAGCATATTGGTCAATGAAGGTTGATACATGAGAGTCAGCTAAAATCACAGCTCGTGGAGCAGAAACTTCTTAAACTGGAGTAATAGCAATTGGTGGAGGAGTGAAGTACTCATCGAACATTGGTTAAAACAAGCGATCCTAATCATCTCTTGGTGGTGGAATATAAGGTTGTTGAGAAACAGTGTTTGGAACGAGTCCTGAACAGAATGTTGCAGGAGTCATACATTGAAGTCCGGGTCCTGGACTGAATTTTTCAGAAGCCATAGCTGAGAGCTCATCAAATGACACATAAATTGTTTCAATAATTTTCTTGGTTCTTTTGTTGTAGATTTTGAACGCTTTCTTTATGGGCGCGTAACCAACGAAAATACCAATGTGAGCTTTTGCATCTAATTTACCCAGGTCGTCATTGTCATTGGTAGGTTAACATAGTGAACCAAAGACATAAAAGAATGATAAATCCGGTTTCTTATCCTGCATAAGCTCATATGGAGTTTTGTTGTATCGACGGCGGATTATTGAACGATTTTAGGTGTAACAGGCTATGTTGATTGCTTCAGCCCATAAAAATAATGGAGCTTTAGAAAATATTAATATTGTATGAGCAGCTTCTATAAGAGTTCGGTTTCGCCTTTTGACAACGCCGTTCTGCTGAGGAGTACGGGCAACAGATGTTTGATGCGAGATGCCAACATTTTCATAAAATTCATGAAGTGTCTGATTGACAAATTTGGTTCCATTATCTGTTCGAACATTACGGATAGTAGAATTCAATCAAACTTGAATATTTTTGATGCATTTAATGATTGCCTCAGGAGCTTCATCTTTTGTCCTTAAAAATCTGACCCAAGTAAATCTTGAGTAATCATCGACAATCACTAAGATATACTTTTTACCATTAATACTCGCCACACGCATCGGGCCACACAAATCCATATGCAAAAGATATATCTTTTCTTGGTTAGTGTCTTTAGCTTTGGGTTGATGGGAGGATTTCTTTCTTTTTCCTAACTCACATGCAGAACACAAATGATCTTTCTGAAATTTAAGTCTTGGAATGCCTCGTGCAAGACCGTCTTTAACTAGCTTGTTAATAGTATCGAAGTTGAGATGTGATATCCGATGGTGCCATAACCAGCTCTTAGTCTTTGACGCTTTGGATAGAAGACAGATTAGAGATGTTTTAAGCATGTCGTTAAGAGAAACTGTGTACAAATTTGTGTCACAGGATCCGAAAAGTAGATCAACACCTTTTAAATTGTGAATAAAGCAAGTGTTTTTCCGAAATGCGACTTCAAGATCCCCGTTGTAAAATTGACCAACAGAAAACAAGTTATGTCCAAGCCCCTCGACGTAGTATACCCTTGAGATAGTCACATTTTCCAGCTGATAGTCACCATACCCCATAATTCTTGCAATATGGTCGTTCCCGAATCTAACAGTACCCAGAAATTTACTAATAAAGTTCATGAGCTGAGAGCGATTCCCTGTCATATGTTCGAACATCCGGAGTTCAGATACCAGAGAACAATCTAGACAACCTATTATGATAAGAGAAGAAGATGATGTAATATCTGTAGCAGTGGATCCCTAAGTATGATTAGGTATTGAGTGGTTAGCATTCTTAGATTTTACAATCTTAGCTTTTTTACTCGAACCTACATCTTTAACATTTTTGGGTTTCCTGCTATAGAACTTTTATCTCTGGTTTTTGAATTTCAGCTGAGTGGGAAGTGGTTTGCTTAGGAGGCACTACTTTAGTTGAGGTGAACCTAGTTAAAGGGCACGAGTTACCAACTATAGTGAAAGTTCTGCCTGTTGGTTTCCACTTAAATCCTACTTCAGTGAATACATGACCCGTAGGTTTCCAAATATTTTGTTTTTTTTTGTTTCATAACAGAGTTAGTACGATTATTCCCATTTTTCACAAGATCAAGAAGACATTTATCATGAATATCATCAAACATAGAATTATTACAAGTAGCACACATAAGATCAGAATTCGTATTTAGTGAATGCTTAACATCAACATCACAAATAGGTTTAATAATACGATTCTTTTTATTAACTTTGGGCTTTTACTTTATTCTTCATGTTCCTACTTGGTGTTTGCGAGATCCTATCATTCTTTTTATTGCCTCGAGGCTTTTGATCCGCATTACAAGGTAGAAACACGTCACTCCTGTAAAAGACAACACAGGTGTGTTAGAATTTGACAATTTTAGATGACTCTACCTGTTTAATGTTGCTTGAGGATGTGAGAGGTTCAGCAAACCTAACTTTCTTGACATTGTTCATGGGTGTGACAGCAACCTTTTTAGTACTAGGTGTTATCGCATTAGGGCACGTATCTTGAACATATACAAGCAACTCTTGAATTCTTGTGGCATGCTTACAGGCAAAGTCTAACTCTCTATCTAAAGGTTGTTTTGCTTTAGCTTGTTCGACTATTTCCCGAAGAATATTAGCATGTTCTTGAGTGTTCCTAAGATAGTCTATGTGAGCATCCTTATTTTGCAATAACCTAGGAGGCAACGGTACTAAATCAAGCTTGAACATTCCTGGAGCAATAGTGGTGGCAAAAGGTATGTGTACAACATTCTCAATAATTTCTTTCCCTTTTAATTTTCATAAATCATTTTTCAATGATGTTATCATAAAAACCTTGTCTTGAATTTGAGCTTTTAAATCCTTATTTTCTGCAGATTTTAAGTTCAGTTTGTTAATTAAAGAGTCACTGTGTTCTTTATGACGAACACGTGTCTGTTTGATCGAGTCAAACTGATCTTTAAAAACCTGTTTCACATGATTAATTTCATTACAAAGATGCTCGTTCTCAGAAAGCAATTTTGCCACACTATTTTCCAGTTCCTTATTTATGGGCTCAAGTTCACATTTATCATGATTAACATTCTCTTCCTTGGTATTCTCACTCAAAGATTTTATAGTATCCTTCAACTTACAAATGTTTGTGTCTTTATCTTGTAGCCGAGCTTTCAAATCATTGATTTCAAAATATTCTGAAATTTCAGCAGCATTTTGATTAACACAAGATTCATCATTTTGAAAAACTTCTTGCTTTAATTGCATTGACACTTCGAGAGAAATACAATGTTTTTCAAGTTGTGTGTAATTTTTCAAAAGATCATTATATGCTTGTTTTGATTTGGAAAACTCAGCATCAAGATTCAAACACTTTTCACAAGATTCACACTTTTGCATTTTCATATTCACAGAATCATTATTCAAAGACATATAATTCATCACAGTTAATAGAACATCTTAAGACATGACTTTTTGTAAGAGTCAATCATTTTCCAAAAGAATTTCTTTCTTAGCAATTTCTAAACATTGTTTATCAACCGAAGACTGTTGAACAGCCGCTTCCATTTGGTCAAAAACTGTTGTTGGGGGGTTTTTAAACTTCCGTAATCATTTAGAAGATCTTTATCAAACACATTAAAGATGTCTTTTAAAGATTTTAGAAATAGAATAATTTCATTGTTAAAAACTATTTTTGTATGCTCAAACCCCCATTCACCTTCTTCAAGAGCATTAGGTATTGTCCTCTTCTTCACTACTGTGTCAAACTGGGTGAGGTAGAATTTAAGCTTTTTAAGGCTTGCATTTACCAAACTCACCTTAGGTAGTTCACTGGGAACATCCACCATGACAGGTGGTGTGTAAGAAGGTTCAATGGTTGGATTGAGTATATGAAACCAAAAGGCTTGTTCAGCCGTTAATTCTTGTTGTGAGAAAAACATTTTCCAAAATCTTCAGTTAGTCTATTTAATTTTTCATAATCGATAGGTTTATGAGAAATTTTCTTTGCAATAACTTTAGGATCCTTTGCTTTTTCAGACATTTTTGATCGACTCTCTTCTTCCAAAATCAATGTTTCTTCATCATCAATCACAGGCATAGCAACATGTGTATTAGACATAACAACACCATCATACAAGGTTGGTTTTATCCGCTGAGCTTTCTTAAGATAAAATGGATTTTGATAACCTAGAGCTTGTTTGTGTGTATTATCATAAAACGCTTGTGGCTTAGTTAACATGTGCACTGTTTGAGCAGATTGACCCACTTTACAAATAATATTATCAAGTTCCTTAATCTTATTTTTCAAATCAATTTCATTTTCCATATATTTATTCTCTTTTTCTTTGGATTCATTTTTGAAAACTAAAAAAAGTTTGCAATACAGATTCCTTTTCTTTGATTTGTTTAGAAAGATTTTGCTCAAGTGAGTCAACTTGTTCTTTGAGTGCAAGTTTCTCTTTAATCATATAATCCATTTGAGAATCAATCATTTTTTCATGACTGCTTAAATCAATATTAAGACGTTGTTCAAAAGTTTTAACCCTTTCCTTATATCTCTCAAGCTCATCTATTGATTCATTATTCTGTTCCTTATTAGCCTTTCCCAATTATTTACATGATTAATCATTTGTTCGAACATTTGTTCAATCACAAATAAAATCATTGAATCTTGTTGTGTCTGCAAATTAGTATCTTGAACAGTTGCCAGTTGTGTTTCTTGCAAATATTAAGAATATGAAATGATATTTCTATCACTAGATATCTCATTATCTGTAAAATCCATAACTGGTGATTTTTCAAATTCTTGCAATGCATGCACACTTTAATTATCCAAAAGATTGTACAAGGTTGGTCTAAGTGCTAAGGTTATTTCCTCTAAAGATGAAGATTTGGGTGAGGAGGATGCATCCAAACAGGGGAGCAAAATTCCAGATATTGATGCAGAGAAAGACATCACCCTAGAGAATGTTCATGATGTTGACATGTTTGGAGTGCATGATCTTGATGGTGATGAGGTGTTTGTAGAAACTAAAGAGTCTGTGGTTAATGTTGCTGTGGTTAATGCTGATACAACTACAAGTACAATTTCAGTTAGTACTGCCAAAGATTTATCTGATGTTGACATGACTTTAGCTCAAGCATAAGCAAAATTAAAGACTGCTAAACCTAAGGCTGTTACAATTGCTGTTACAACAACTACAACTTCTGTTACAAGACCCAAGGCTAAAGGGCTTGTTATTCAAGAGCAGGAACAAGCATCTACACCAACACCAATAGTCTTTCCTCAACAACTAATGGTTAAGGACAAGGGTAAAGGAATTATGGTAGAAGACCCTTTGAAGATGAAGAAGAAAGATCAAATCAGCTATGATCAATAAGAAGCTATGAGATTACAAGCTGAGTTTAATGAGGAGGCAAGACTTGCAAGAGAGAAAGAAGAAGCCAATATTGTTTTAATTGAAGAATGGGATGATATCCAAGCAAAAATTAATGTTGATCATCAATTGGCTAAACAATTTCAAGCATAAGAGCAAAAAGAGTTGACTGATGCAGAAAAGGCTACTTTATTTGTTCAACTCTTAGAGAAAAGAAGAAAACACTTTGCAGCAAAAAGAGTAGAGGAAAAGAGGAACAGGCCACCAACTAAAGCTCAAAAGAGAAGTATAATGTGTACATATCTGAAAAACATGGCAGGATGGAAGCCCAGAGACTTAAAGAACTAGTCCTTTGCCAATGTCTAAGAATTATTTGACAAAGCTATGAAAATGGTAAACACATTTATAGATATAGACACAGAGTCAGTGAAAGGCTCAAAGAAAGCTAAAGCAGAAGTGATGGAAGAGAGTTTTATGAAAGCTAAAGTAGATACAACATAAGAAAGCAGTTCTAAAAGAGCAGGAGAAGAGATGATATAAGAAAGCTCTAAGAAACAAAAAGTGGATGAAGACAAAGAGTCTAAACAACTTAAGAATAATTTGGAAATAGTCCCAGATAATGGAGATGATGTAACTGTTGAAGCTACACCTTTATTATTGATCCCAATGAACAGATCTTCTTAGCTTGTTAAACATTAGTTAACTTGGATAAATCCAAACTAACTATAAGAGAAACTATGATTGTGAATACTACAAGTTATGCAGAATCTAACTTGTAATACTAAGAAGAACAATGAATACTAAACTTTAAATATATTGATTGCTAATATTTTGCCTATGTTATAGAATAACTAACTATGAGATATGAATTCTATGCATATCTCTAACTATGCCGTAAGGTTCCTTTATACACTAAGGAAACCCTAATGGGCTTACAAAATACGTACAATGATAATGCATATCTATTCCTAATTTAACTCAAGCATATCACAATAGAAGTACTAACTATATAAGACTAACAATTCAAACTTTTAACTAACAGTACTATCTATACTGGCAGTACTAACAATGTACTGGCAATACTAACTAATATAACTAACAGTAGTAACTCAGAATTCCTAACAATCCTCCCCTAAACTTGATATTTACTTGTCAATCATCAAGTTTCTTCATTGTAAGCTCTATAAACACCAGGAGGATGTATCCAAACACTTTACTACTCTTCAAGCAATGATTTGATGAACTTGATAAGCTCAAATGCCATAGTACTTTCTTCTTCAGCTTCTAACTGCAAGTTTAGCATCTTCTCCAGTAATTCCTTGATCAGAAGGTACTTCTTCTCTACTAGCATAATAATTTCCAAGGGGTTACCATCCATAAACAGAGTGTGAATTCCATAACTTACATATAATTTCCATCTCATCAATTTCCAATCCAGTTGATTCATCTATAGTTCATCTTTTTCATCTGGGTTAAATATCTTCCTTAGATCTCCCCAAAGCAACAAATCATGTCCTTTAAGAGGATGATCTTGAAACCTTTCCTAAACTAACCTGTATAGATCATTCAAGTCTTGCATGTCAAGTCCTCTTTAGAAGGCTTGTGTATCTCTATGATAGCTTGAACTTCCATTATATCTGGTTAATTTGTAAACATATATGTCTTTTTCTTCCAACTTTCCCAGCAACTAATATTCCCAATTTACAATAGGAAATTTTCTAGATAGTGGCTCAGAGTTTACTTCACTGTCATCATTAGAAATTATCTTTAAACTTAACCTAAGTTCTTCCTTCTCCTTCTCATACTCTGCTTCTTCTTTTTCTATAACATCCTTTGTAGATTTCATCACTTTTGGTTTCTTGGGTGACTTCTGTGTTGCATATGATCTTGCAACTCTTTTCAATCTTTTAGTTGGATTCTAAACTTCTTTCTCTAAATTAATTGGTGTAAAATCTTGAATCCTCTTTTGCTGTCTTTCGTACAACCTATGGATTTCTTCATAAGACTTTACTTTCAGCTGACTGTGTTTGTAACCACCCATGTTCTTTAGATAAGTCATCATAAGATTCCTTAACTATGTTTTAGTAGGTGGTTTGTTTTTGATTGCCTCTGCTCTTTCAGCTGCTAATTGTTTCTTTCTCCTTTTAAAGAATTCTGCCAATAACTTGGCCCTTTCTTCAATTGTATACTTCTATTGTTCTTCTTGTGTCATTCTAGCAGCCAGTTCATAATCAACATCTATCCTTGCCTATACCTCATCAAACATATCAGCTATAGCAACCTTAGAAGCCTCTTTTTGTCTTTCTCTTTCTACTTTGATTTGTTCATCCAATTCTGCTTGAAGTTTTAAGGCTATTTTAGCATCTCTTTCTATCTGTGCATCTCCTTGAACCTTTTTCTTTGTCTTCTCCATAGGTTCAGTCTCCTATATAATACCTTTACCTTTATCTTTAGGATCAATGGTTAGAAGAGGTTGAAGTGTAGTTATTTCTACATCTTTAATAGCAACTCCTTTCTCCTTAGCTTTCTCTTCCATCATGTTTATCAGAGTTTGAGCCATAGTTATAGTAACATCCTTATCATCAAAGAATGTTGTTGTTATAGGAGGAGTCCTTGGTGCAGCAGTACTAACTCCCTCACCAGTAGTATTAACTGCTTCTATGTCATCAGCACTAATCTTTCCTTGGTTCTTTGCATCTTTCTCTTGAACAAAAGCCATTCCTTTATCCACCAGATCATCAAGATCACTATCTTTAAACATTGGCTTTGTCTTGTTACTTGTCCTTCCCTGTTTGGATGCATCCTCCTCATCCAAATCATCATCAAAAGACTCAACTTGCCTGTATATCCTCTTTCTTGGGTGTGAGATGCTTGACTTCCTCTGTCTTTCTAATTTCTTGACTCTT
This sequence comes from Tanacetum coccineum, assembly GCA_026074375.1. Lineage (NCBI taxonomy): Eukaryota > Viridiplantae > Streptophyta > Magnoliopsida > Asterales > Asteraceae > Tanacetum > Tanacetum coccineum. The sequence continues at coordinate 8,180 of BQNB010062238.1, forward strand.
TTCTTTAGTTTGAGGATCTGCATAGTTTGAGGATCTGCATAGCTTGAGCATCCTTCTCTTTCTCTAAGTCAAGCACATGTTTTGACTTTGCTTCGTCGCTAAATCGGCGATGCACTTCTGTTTAACTCTTCAGAAGATTCTAGGGATGGTATGATCCTGCCAACATTCTCACTTTTCTATAATAATCCGTATTTGAAGAACGTACAAGCATTTTATGCTAAGAATCACCTTTCACCACCAGATCCTATTACTCCACCAGCTATTTTAACTCCATCTCCGATATTACCACCTTCACTACTGTTTAATCCTTGATATTTCTTGTTCCTAAAGAATTATTACCACCTAAGAAGCAAATTCATCCCCCATCTTCTTCTTTAACTATGTTATTTAATTCATCTCGGAAGCAAGCCTGTATCCTAGCATCACCAGCGGTCTCCAACTTCTATACTCCTATCATCACCTAGATAAATGAATAGGGAAAACTCTATAAGATGCATGCAGAACACCATGAGAAACAAACTGAAAGCATTCTGAATTACTTAGAAGAACCCTCTTTTCACTGTATTGAGAAAATGAAAGAAAGATTTGTTAATAATTGGATAATCATGCCAAGGTATTTTGATGAAGTGAAAACCAAACTTAAGGAAGCCCGCTACAGAAGAAGCATATGGGACAGAGAGACAAGATTTCTTTTGTTCGCTTTTAGGATTTCTGATTTAGAACTAACCCTTGAGGATAACCAAGATCGCCATCAAAACTATATATGAAAGAATCTTATGGGACACATTATAAACTACTCAGACTACTAGATCAAAAACCTTATTCTTTATCATTTTTTTTATCTCAAGGACACGGTAGTATTAATAGTGAGCAGCACCTGTAGATGTAGGTTATGTAAGATAAGTTATCTATAAATAAAGTTGAAATTCCATTTTACCTTACCAATATCATATATGTCATTTCTTGTTATCTCCGTCTTCATCATCAATTAACTAGGCCACCACCCGATTATCCCTTCAATGAGTTTATCTATGCAGAGTTAGATAACTCATTATAAATCATACTACGACCACTGGAAAGTGAACTAATCCTGAGGAATCTAATAAGTCAAATGCTTGTTTGAACGTTCATATATGAAAATCTTAAATTCCAAAACTTCCTGTTATATCTTAACAATGTAATATCAAGGGAACTATGTATTTATTATTGAAACTACTCAATGAATATTCAATATCACTAGTTGGAATTTTTAATTTTTATACAATGACTTGTGATATGACTATCATTATATGGATTCTTATTACGTGTTATCTTATGTTGATAGAATGCTTTCCCAAAAGGATGTCAAATCTTAAGACCAATCCTGACTATGCTTTCCATCGAGAAAATAGCGTTGCTACAGTCTCTGGAAGCACAAGCTGCATAATAATGGCAGTACAATACTAATCCCAACTCTAAACAAGAAAAAACTCCGTTAGCAGGAAAATGCGCTTACAAAAAGTTTACAAGTTACCAACTGCTGTTTCTACTTCAATGGTACGGGACGGAGCTGTTGTGTCTCATTAGCTGGTTTTAAACGGACTGAATCGATATTTCTCTAGCCAAATTGTGCCGGATGAACAGTGAGATTTGCTGTTAGTTCCTTCACTAATGTAATAACACCCTATTTTTACAAAGATAAGCAGTAGGGGTATTACTTCAAGGTTTACAACAGTCATAATCATTAGAATAACAATCAAAAAGAGTCATTTTTTGAAAAATAGTTATTCATTCATTAATTCTTCAGAGTTTTTACAAACGAGAGGTTCCCAAAATCTATACAATAAAGTTTGAATGATAACGGTTTTTCCATCGTCATGTCCTCGCCACTCCGTGCCATTAGTTACCTGAGATAAAACATGCTAAAAAGTCAACACAAAGGTTGAGTGAAATCCATAGGTTTAAGTAATATAATTTGAATGCAAATGCGATATTGGGCTACGTTGATATACACTAGTTATTGAATCACATATTTATTTATTGCCATTTGCTTCATGAATCGAAGCTCTTACGTGGTATTGTGTGATACGTTATTAGGCCCCTGCCGAGACCTTTGCCAAAATACCTGTGTGATTTCTAATGATGTGCAATTGGTTACACGTAACTGGTACACAACGAGGAGCCAGTCCAATAGATCTATTCACATCATTCGCGCTTACTACGGAGAGTAATTAATGGTTCATGATTATGGGGACTTAAAGGCAAAGCAGTTACTTAGGCAATAGTAAATTGAAATAGCATGTAGAAATAATTGCATTCATGTTTATAGCATGTATCCCCCTCGCGGGTTTATAAAAAGATTGAAATGCGAGGGTGGCTATGAACTCACTGAACATTATATAGGAAATGATAGCAATTGTGTTAAATGAAAGTAACGGATTCGTTACGAGATACCTCGGGGTAATATCATGTCAAGTCTTAGTTTGATGTGAATATGTAGGATTTTACTTCGATGTCGGTTTGATATTAGAAATTATTATACCACGTTCGGGACATCATAATTCAGAGTCATTTAGTAACGTTTGAGGAGCTAGGGCACTTTAAATCGTAAACCCAACAACTCAGTCAGAACTTAATACAAGATGAAACTCCTTTAATTTGAAGGCTCCAGTATTGTGGTATGTACGGGAAATGATTTTGGAAAGCACTTCATCGATGAATGAATGATATAACCCGTTATAACATTAAGCAGTTTTAAGCATTTTATTTAATATCTGGAAAATGTTAAGCTACGCCAAGCGTGAATTAAATATTTGTCTTGTAATGTTTTGAATGTGTTTTTATACTTTTTCAAAATGTTACATTTTAGACCCTTGAGTTTAAAAAGTGGCAGAATATACCCTTGGAGTTTGCACTTTTATGACTTTGGTCCCTCAAGTTTAAAAGATATACCAAGTAAACCTTGTACTTTAAAAAGTGACATAATAGACCCTTGTAGTTATAACTTTGATAAAATGACACTTTTAGTCCTTTTAGTTATAAGTTTCTAAAAGTTACGATATATACCCCTTGCATGGATAATTTTTACAAAACATGTCCAAATTGCCATGCAAGCTTATTTTAACATTTCAATAGACATTTATAAGTTATAATAAACTAAAATATGAAGATTTAACACAACGCAAGTTTAAATTAACGATTCGTTAAGCTAGGAAGTAAAACGGGTCATATTAGGGTTTTAAAATGAAAACGCGCGGGTTTTAAGCTCAAATTCTTTCATGACTTATCAAAGCACTTATTTTAAGGTTATATAAGGTTATTAGGGTTGATTATAACAATAGTTTACAAGTTTAGCTCATAGATTAAGTAAAAACATGAAATTAGGGTTTCGGGTGCACGGTTTTGGATCAAAAAGGTATAACACATAGGTTTTTGAGTTCAAAGCTTTATATTATGATTTTAGCATGATCATATGAACATTATAAAGGTATGAATACATAATATAATCTTAGAGAACCTGGTCTTGAGCTTATAGCTTAGAAACGGGTCGGAATCGGGACTTTTAGCTTCGTACGCCTAGAATAACGACTCCCGGGCTTCGTTTCTTGGTTTCTTTTGCTTCCTTTCTGTACTTGAGCCTTATTAAGACCTCTTAGGATCTATTAGAGCAAAGGATTGCTTCTATGTAAGGGTTATAGAGGAGGAAGTGGGGGATGAAGAAAAATGAAGTGTTTAGGGTTCTATTTATAGGCGAATGACCCTTAAAGGCCAAGGTAAGCTATGTGATCTGGTTAGGACACATGGTAAGTCTATAGGGTGATGAGGAGGGGATAGAAGATGTGTTTTTTAAGCTAGAAAGTAGCCTTGATGTGTTGGCTTGGTCTTGGTATGCCGCGGCTAAGAAAGAATAACAAGGAACCATGTGATCAATTTTTAAACTATAAATGAAGTAGATATTTGTGTGAGGTGCTTGTAAGCAGCTTAGGGATGAAGTATCATGGTCATCAAGGTGCTTGATTGCAAGAAAACTTTCAAAATGGGTCAAAATGCAAAGGTTATGAGTTTCGGGTACATTAGGGCTCAATTAGGGTTTTCAAGCTTGAATTTCGTGTACATTTGATTAGGAATGATAGGTTACTGATCCTAAGACTTATATTAAGGATTATAATCAAAAGTTGATAGGTGGTTTGGGTTAAAATGGGTAGAAAATACGTACCAGAGTCATAAGTTAAATTAGGGTTTTCTAGCGCTTTGTTTTCTTGTTACAATGTTGTAATATGGTGAAATGATGATGGAAAGAAAGTGATTGAGAATGTTGTAATTTATGTTATTACCACTTATTTGAGAGTTGGTTTGAGTTTACAATGGATAAAAATCAAGAAACGAGTCATGATTTAGAAACTAGCTCGGTTTTAGGGTTTAGGGTTTTGAATTAGGGTTTTGAGTGTAAAAAGATGTATGAAAGTTTATGAATAGAATAATAGGTGACACATTGTTATATTGTGTGTATAGTAGCTTTTACAATGTGGTGGTGAAGAAATTAGAATGAAAACAGAGGTAAAATGGCTATTTTGAGAACATTAACTTAATGACTTGTATATTGAGCTTTTAAGGACTTGTACTTTGATTTGAAGAGATTTTATATTTCAAATGAGATGTTATATTACTTGTACATATGCTTTAGTAGCTTGTGCATTCACTTTAGATGTTAATCCTTCATGGAATTAGGGTTTAAAGGCATATGATAACGGTTTAAAGCCCGTTTTGATATAACGTTGCGAATGGTACATTATAGGAATAATGTACTTTGTAAAAATGATATTATGATATTGACTTGATATATTATGATGATTGCTTGACATATATGAAGATAGGATTGCCATATGTAGGTTGCCTGAGCCCGTTAACTTTAGTTATGCAAGAAATGTTGCACATTGAGATATTGGCAAAGTAAGTAATGTAATAAAGCGAAAAATTTCCCTAAAAAAGGTGAGTTCATATATAATTGATAGATTTTACATCATATAACTTAATAGATGGATATTTACATTTATGAAAATTACGGGTTGTTATTGTCCCCCATCCTTACAGAAATCTCATCCCGAGATTTAATTGAATTTTTGAAGCGATGTTTGAAAACAGATGAGGATATTTGGCACGAATTTCGTCTTCACGTTCCCATGTAAACTCTGGTCCTCTTTTAGAGTTCCATCGCACTTTGACTATAGGAATACGACTTCGCTTAAGTTGCTTGATTTCACGATCCATAATCTCCACTGGTTCTTCTACAAAGTTGAGTTTGTCGTCGAGTTGAAGTTCTTTCATTGGAATAATAAGAGATTCATCGGATAAGCACTTCTTGAGATTAGAAACGTGGAAAGTATTGTGGATGCTACTAAGCTCTTCAGGAAGCTCTAGTTTGTACGCCACTGGGCCAATTCGTTCAAGGATTTTAAATGGTCCAATGTATCGAGGATTAAGCTTTCCTCGTTTTCCGAATCGAAAGATACCCTTATGGGGTGATACTTTTAACATAACACGATCGCCAACTTGAAATTCTAAGGTTTCCCGTACATTGGCGTAACTTCTTTGTCGTCTCTTGCAGCTGTAAGCGTTGACGGAATTTGTACGATCTTTATAGTGGTTTCTTGAACTTAATTCTGGTCCCATAGTGGAATCTCCAACTTTCGGCAACCAAACAGGTGATTTACACTTTCGACCTAAAGTGCTTCGAACAGTGCTGCCTTGATTATGGCATGATAACTGTTTATTGTAGGAAATCTTCTCACCACTGGTAAATGTTTATCCCATCCTTCCTGAAATCTATTAACACAAGCTCGTAGCTGTCTTTGGGTGTTTGGATGGTTCTTTACTATTGTCCATCAAATTTCAGGATGATATGCTGTACTCTGTCTAGTTGAGTACCCAATGCATTTTGCAATGATTTCTAGAATTAGATGGTGAATGACTGTCACGATCCGAGATGATAGAAGATTGGTCCGCCCTGTCAAAGAGACTATTTATTGGATATATACTATTTGTAAGAGTTTCCATACTATCATCGTCGAAGTGTTTGAAATGTGCACTGATTTGGTACGACGACGGACAATGACCACGATGCATCATGTCCGGTTGAGGTTTTGGGTAGCTTTGTAACGAAATCCATTGTTATTCTTTCCTATTTCCACATAGGAATTTCTGGTTGTACCAATAAGCCGGATGGCTTTTGACATTCTGCTTTAACTCTAGAACATGTCAAACACTTGCTAACATATTCTGCGATGATTGCCTTCATGTTAGGCCACCAATAGAGTTTCTTTAAATCATGGTACATTTTATCAGAACCCGGGTGAATAGAATATTTTGATTTATGAGACTCATGCATGATTAAGTCTCTTAAACCGCCAAAAAGTGGTAACCAGCTTCGGTTTTTGATACAACGAGTTCCATCAGGACGAATTTCAAATGATTTGTCCATTCCTCGTAGGTTCTCGTTTTTGACATTTTCTTCTTTGAGAGCTTCATTTTGGGCTTTGAGAATTTGAGATGGTAATTTTGGATGAACGGTTAAGATTAATGCTCGAACTCGGAGAGGTTTGATTTGTTTCTTTCGGCTTAAGGCATCTGCTACAACATTTGCCTTTCCGGGATGATAGCAAATCTCACAATCATAATCTGCGAGTAATTCTAACCATCGGCGTTGCCTCATATTCAATTCTTTTTGACGAAGAATATGTTGAAGGCTCTTGTGATCAGTGAAAACTGTACACTTTGTACCGTATAGATAGTGTCTCTAGATTTTAAGAGCGAATATTACTGCTCCTAATTCAAGATCATGAGTGGTATAGTTTTCTTCATGAGGTTTGAGTTGTCGAGATGCATAAGCAATGACTTTTTCTCTTTGCATTAATACAGCTCCTAACCCTTGAAGAGATGCATCACAATAAACGATAAAATCATCGTTTCCTTCTGGTAATGCTAAGATTGGTGCTTCACAGAGTTTTTGTTTAAGGAGTTGAAAAGCTAATTCTTGTTCTTCGCCCCAGATATAACTCTTGTTTTTCTGGGTTAATTTAGTCAAAGGCTTTGCAATTTTTGAAAAACCTTCGATAAATCTTCGGTAATAGCCGGCGAGTCCTAAGAATTGACGCACTTCTGTGGGTGTAGTAGGAGATGTCCAATTCTTAACAGCTTCAATCTTGGCAGGGTCAACATGAAGTCCTTGACTATCGATGAGATGACCAAGAAATTGCACGATATGAATCTAGAAATCACATTTAGAGAACTTGGCATACAATTTCTCTTTTCGGAGTAATTCCAAGATAATTCTGAGATGATTTGCATGTTCTTCTTCGTTACGAGAATAGATAAGAATATCATCGATAAACACTATTACGAATTTATCCAGATATGGTTTACATACACGATTCATGAGATCCATGAATACAGCAGGTGCGTTTTGTTGATCCCACGCCTTGATCGATTCTTTAACTTGTAAAGTATATGTTATCTTGGATGAATCCAAAATAACAATGGTAGAAACTTTGTTTGTATATCAAAGTGTATGCGGAATCTACACCTCAATACTCTAGAGATATTTATCAATGGAACGGTACTTAAACAAAGAACAATGAACAAAACACAAAACTGCTTCAATATTATTGATAATACGAGTACTCTTGATTAGTACTAGGGTTACAAACCTTGAAGCTTTACGTTCCTTTTCTAAGATGTATCTCTATCTCTTAAGTGTATCTAAAATCTTAACCTAGATTCCTTTTTACACCACAAGGAGTCCTTTACAAGATAACTTACAAAACATTTAGGATCAATAAAACAATTATAATACTATACAAATCTACTAAAATATAACCGATATACATTCCATATTTATCTCATTGTATCCTTATCTCTAAGTCAACAGCTTTAACCATCAGCAGTATTAATCTTTCTTCTAGCAGTATTAACTAACACTTGGCAGTACTAAGTTTGTCTGGCAGTACTAACGAATTAGGACTGTTAGTTATTACCTTGGCAGTATTAAACTCTGATGAAGATTTTATTCCCAACAATCCTGCCTAAACTTGTGATTTATCTTCAATCCAGTTTCTCTGGATTAAATCTTCTTGTCTTCTGATGATTGTTTATTTCAAACATCTTCATACTTCTGCACTTGAAGATTGATGAACTTTAGTAAGTTCATATGCTTGTGACTTTCATGATCAACCTCCAATCTCATATTTCAACATCTTGTTTTTATCTTTTGGAATTAGATGGTATTCTTCTCTGTCAACATATGTATGGTATACCATTTGCATACAGTAAATTGTGAAAAACACAGTATCATATAAACTCCAATGATCACATTATATTCATGCTGATTATTCCATATTTATCTTCTTCATCATGGCTCAACATAAAGTATGCAGATCTCCAAAGAATCAATCATACTTCTGGTCTTGAAGCACTATATACTTTCTGCTGACTGCTGGGTAGGTCCATAACATCTTGTCTATCAAAGTCTTCAAGCATCTCACTCAAAATCTTATAGTTCTTGGAACTGCCATCTCCTCTAAAGACTTGATAATACATGAAATTTTCTGTCAGAACACAAGTCTTCCAATCTACAATTGGATACTTTATAGATAGAGATTCAACATCTTCTACAACCTCTTCTCTTGGAACTATGTCTAAATATCCTTTGAGATCTTCCTTCTCAGCATCTTCTTCCATCTTTTGTCTCTTAACAGTACTTCTTGTGCTTTTTCTTGGAAGAGATTTCTTTCTTTTTGCTCCAGATTCTTTAGACACTTCTTTCATTTCCTTTTGTGTATCAACATCTTCTTCTTTAATCTTTTCAGGAGACTTCATCTTTTCACTTCCATGCTCGATAGGCTCAATGTGTTGGTTAAAATCCCAAACCTTTTGAAAAATTGGCCTAATCTCATTATTAAGACATTCCCTTGAAATACCCCCCTCTATCTTGTAGTTTCTTGCTTTCTTTAAGTATTTACCATATTCCTTCTTGCTTGGGCAACTGTCTTTGGTTTTATCTTTAGAGCATGATACCTTATGACTGGAAGATCATTCCAATCTCTCTCCTTAGTTGACTTGGCTTCAGACATAGCTCTTTACCTTTCCTCTTCATCCCACCGATCTAGAAAATTCTTCATCCTTGTAATCTGTGCCCTGCTGTTCCTTCAATTCATTTGTTCTTGCAGTCTGATGGATTCAGCAAAACTCAACGTTTCTTGTTCAATCTCTTTCTTAGACTTCTTCTTGGGCTCAGGCTCTGTCATTATTGCTTTTCCCTTGTCTTTTCTTGTCCTTTCCTCTTCACTCCTTCTTCTATAAGTAACAGTTCTTCCAGCAGTACTAATATTTTCCTCAGCAGTACTAATCACTGGAACTTCACTAGCAGTACCTTTTGTTGCTCCAGCAGTACTAACTTTAGAATTCCCTTTCTCACTGCTTCCTTGATCTTGAATGACTTCAGTGGGAGTCACTTCTTGAATAATAGGTTCAGTTTCAGTGCTTGCTTTCTCTTGAACCTCTGCATCAGATAATTTCCTCCCCTGTTTGGAAGAATCATCTTCAACATCTTCAGAAAGGACAACCCGAGCTCCTTTCCTTGCTGTCCCAGCTTTGACTTTAGCCTCTAATTTCTTTACCCTTAGAATGAGCATAGTGACAACAGCACTGTAAGTTTACTTGGTCTTCTTCAAGTTATCCTCCAAGACTCCAATTCTCTTAGATTATTGGTAACCAAATTCGTCAATTCAATTAGTTTCAAACTACCCTCATCACTTCCATGTGAGTGAACAGCATGGAGAGGTGAGTCATGGGGTGTAGGAATATGTTGTTCTGCTCCAGGTGATGGTTGGGTTGGTTGTGTTAGAGATGGGAATGATACAGCAGCAGTGGTATGATCAGGTGAGTGTTCTATTGAAGGTTCATGTGAGTGAGAATGTGAAGGTTCAGGTGAGTAGGAAGCTGAGGATGCGATTCGTGAAGGTGAAGTAGAAGGTTCATGAACATGTAGCATAGTAGGAAATAAATCAACTTCTTGGCCTGAATATCCCTTTGTAGGCCTTTTCATATTGTTAAAAACCTTGATGCTAAGAGAGGGTACATGATATGTTCGTGAGTGTTGTTGAAGTTGTTTCCTCTGCATATCTAAGCATATTTGAATGAACCTAGGGTACATTAAAAACTTATGGGGTTGAAATATTGGACAACCATTAGCTCATAAAAATCAACCTAGAAAGTTAAATGTCCTATTGTAGCTAACAGGAACAACAGTCTGCAATGTTGCTACTAAACTGCTCCCAAGCAGTCTTCTTTAGGCTAAGACAATGAAGAATAATGTGAATAAGAAACATCCATTGAGGTGAAAAAGCACCCTTTTGAAAAGTTAACTTATCTTGAATCTGTGTGAATATCTCTACTGAGTGGCCATACGGCTCAAAAATCTCCGAGTTGGAATAGAAAGTAATACCATCTATGATTATCTAATTGAGATTGCCTTCGTTAACAGATGCTTCGTGATAGTGTTTGAGTGACATCAATGGAAGCAGTAATCTGGACTTCTCCATTAGCATTAGCAGTAGCTTCAACAGACCTCCAAAATTGTTTGATAAAAGAGATATAAACATCTGGCTTCTTTGTGAGTGCATAGAAAATGTGACTTCGGATTTGGAAAATGATGACATGACTGAAACCTTCCTTCCTGTAATATTCTCTAAAAACTACGGACATGTTTTGCTTGTCACAAAATTCAAATTTGCCAATGAATAAAAGTAGTGAGTAATCGTGTGGGATATGATCGTTTATGAAAGAATGAATGCTGGAGAAGGTTAATTGAGATTATATAGAGAAAACGTAGAGATATGGTTTGACCGACTTAAGGAAATTGAGTTTATCGTGATTAAATCAAACGTATATATAGAAAGATCATGAAAGTCCAATTAGTCAAACCCTATATCATAGGTATTTGGCAGAAATATCTCAACGGCTCTATTAATTAATGAAAAATTCTGTTAGGGCTCAAACAGTACTAACGGTCATCCAGCAGTACCAAATTTGGCCTAGCAGTACTAAAATAAGCCTAGCAGTATTAACTTCTCCACCAATAGCAGTACAAACTCCAAACTTGTGCATCATTCAAAAAATAGCTTCACACAATCTCTCTTTCTGTTTTTAAGCTCACATTTTATCTCTCAATTCTTTTAACTCACTTTGCACTATGTCTGTTTTTCACACATCTCTCTTTCTATTTTTAAGCTCACCAATTCTCTCTATTCTTTTGGCTCACAAATTCACACAAAGTATAGTTTTTGGTAAACTACCAGCAATTAACGGATTTGAGTAGTCTTTACAATAGCGTTTGCTTTGGACTAGCCATGGCTTGCATTGTAAAACATGGTGCATTGATAACCATTAGTTTGAGTAACTATCACACTTTCAACGGATTTGAGAAGTCTTTACCAGCAGGTCGTTTGCTCTAGACTAGTCATTCTTGATGTTTTTTTTTTTTTCTTTAAGGACTGGTGAACTGATGACCATTTGTGGTGTGGTGTTAAAACCAACACTTTTAGGAAACAAACAACATTCCTCTCCCCTCAAATAAGAGGCTTCATTGAGTACCAATTTCATACTTCATTTGCTTATTCCTGAAAGAGTTAGCTCAAAACCAAGAAAAACATAATCTAACTTATTTTTCTTGTTTAGCAGTATTAAATGTTTCTAACAGGATTAACAATGAGACATAGAAATAACTAGCAGTACTAACTATAAGTAACAGTTTTGACAAACAATTTTAAATATAACTAGCAATACTAATTATAACTAGAAGTATTAATTTACAAAGACTTAACAGTACTAACTTTAACAAACTTTACCAAAAACAATCAAGAGATAGGGCATTAGGGATTTAGCATTCCAATATTGAGACCAATACTAAATCTGCCCGCATCAAAACCTTTTGTAAGAAGATTCTGCTACTTTATGTTCAGTGTCATCTTCAGCCATTAGATCTTTTTTTAAACTTTTTAGCATTGCAGTCTCTTTATAAAAATGATGCCTATCTCTTTCTGTTTTGGTTTTAGGAATGTTGAACAAGATTTTCTATTATGCAGATAGTACTATTATTGTCAATATGAATAACAATATTCATGAAATTGTACCCATAGTCCAGTAGTTGGTTTTGGATCTAGAGAACCTGTCTACAACAATTTGCAGCAACCACATATTCAGCCTCAGTGGTAGAAGTGGCAACCACAGTTTGTTTCTTGCATTGCCAAGAGATCAGCCTATTTCCCAAAAACTGACAACCTCCAGTGGTTGACTTCTTACTTGTTGCTCCAGCCCATAGTCGCTGTCAGTGTAAGCAACTAATTCCCATGGAGAGTCCTTAGAATTCCAAAGTCCTAAAGATGTTTTTCCTTTAAGGTATCTAAAGATTCTCTTAACAGCTAAGAGATGGGATTGTCTTTTAGAGACACTGAAACTTGCACTGACAGACTGCAAAACATGATATCTGGCCTGGCTGCTGTAAGGTAATCAAAAGATTCTATCATGATCTATTACAGATGTTCATCAACATCAGCAGCATCTCCATCTTGAACCAAAGGCTTTTCTAAATCTGTTTGAGTAGAGGCAGACTTCACATCTGTGAAGTTGTACTTTCTCAAAATCTCATGGACATATTTATCTTGACTGATAAAAATGCCTTTCTTTTTCTGTTGGACCTGTAAACCCAAAAAGAAGGTTAAAGTTTCCATAGAACTCATTTGAAACATTATCTTTCATTAAGTTCTCAAATCTCATCACAATAACTCCTTCTTGTTGAATCTAAAGATAATGTCATCCACATATGTTTGAAAAGCATGATATGTCCTGTTTTCTCTTGATGAATAATTGTATGGTCAATCTTTCACCTCGCCCCCCCCCCCACCCCTTCCCCCCCCCCCTATTTGAAAACCATTATGCAAAAGATAATTGGCCAAAGTGTCATACCACGCTCTTGGTGCTTGATGCATCGCATATAATACTCTTTCACACTTATATTTTATTCAGGATGATCAGGATCTTCAAAACCTAGAGGTTGACATACATAGACCTCCTCTATAACACCCTGTGTTTTCAAGTCATTGACGACGTCGATAAATCTATTATGTATCTTTTGTATTGTACGCGTTTGTTTTAAATCGTAAACGTTAAGCTAAATCGCGTAGGCTAAAAATTAGCGTTCAATATAAACGGGCATCAAACAATTAAATGTTTACATCATGCAAGAAGTTAAGTAATTATTTTGAGAATAATTATTAACTTTATTCATTTTATTTTTATTGGTTGCGTAAAGTGATTACGTTTCACAATAAAATACGTTTAGGCATACCCGTAACCGCCAAAAATTTTCTACGCTTCAACAAATACCCACATTTATACCCAATACATAAAAGTTACAAAAATATGTCATATATATCATACATAGGACGAAATTGTTGCAATGTATACAAGAAATATAAGAAAAATCTTCCAAGTGGCTTTGTACATCTCCTAGCTAATTAAACCAAGCCATAACTTGTTCCCTTTTGACTATTTTTCTTCCTTAAGACCATGAAGTTGTCCTAAGACCAACTATTGCAATCTTTTGACCAATACTTGCCATATATACATGCATACTAGAGATAGGAACACATACAAGTAAAACACTTCACTAAAAATCAAATTCTATCTCTCTTTTGCTCTCTACAAAGCCACGGCTTGGCACACTCTTTATAATAAATCCATACCAAATTTTATACAACCTATACACACCTATACACATCATATCTAAGACATTCTAAGATGTTTCCAAGTATTGGCTAACCATTTTCAAGCATTAATCAAGAAAAGAGAAGTTAGGGTTTTCACTTGGAAAACTAGGGTTAATATTGGGCAAGCTTTGGTTTCTAGTCTAAACAAGGGTTTAGATTGTGTTAGTCATCATCTTCATTCACCATAAGGTCATCTTGAACTCTTTATGATCTTACATTTATCATTAATATGCATATGTTAATTCTTTATAGCTTGAATCACCACTTTAGGATTTTAACCTGAAATGGAGTTTTTTACTTGTAATGTTCATTTTGTACACTTTATTTCGTTGTGATATTGCTAATACTCTATGTTAAAAAGGGCATGAGAAAGTGTTGATACATGTTGTTTTGGTGTAAAAATGAATTAGCTACATTTGGTTTATAAAAGGTTCTAATATGTTACAAGTAAAGGAATAGTAATGACATGTTAATGTTATTATGGATTGTAGTAAAGCCATATGATCATAAAAATAAGGCTTATAACACGCTGGGAAGGGATTGTATCACTTATGGGGGGTTATTATGTAAAAATGGTCATATATAAAACCAGTGATTAATGGTTAAATATGAAAGTTATGGTTTATAAGTATTATGATGGACTTATAAATTTGAACAAGTGGACATCTATGGAAAAATGGGCTCTTAATATATGTATTATTTATAATATATATGGTATATGAGACTTGTGGTGGATTACAAAAGTTGTAAAGTATAAAAACAAGGTTTAAAAATGGACTTATCAAAGTCACACCAAGTTTCTGTCCAAAATTCATGTAAATAACATATTATTTTATGTTTTTATAAAATTCTACACATCATGACGATTCCGAAAAGGTAAGAAACTTGTCAAACGGATAAATAACGAAAAAGTTACGCTAAAAACAAGTTATACGTTAATAAACGAAGTCGTAAAAGAATTTTTATAAAAACTTTTTATAAAAATTATTCAAACAGCAAGTTTGTATTTTATACAATTATACATATTTTTAGGATTCCAAAATGATAAGAATCGTAATTTTTCAATTAATAACGAACGAGTTATGAATTTCGCGAGTTTACGACAATTAATACTTTTATAAAACTATTTTTATAAAAGTTACTGTTCATGACAGAAATAATTATTTTTGTAAACCTCATAAATAAGTAGAACTTTCAATTACGAGAACGTGCTCGAAAGAATCGCTAAAAACGGAGCTATAACGAATAAAATACGACGTTTACGGGTTTTACGATAATTAAAACTATAAAAATAACTTTATAACTGGTGTGAACAGTAAAAAGTACTGTTCATCAGAGGGTCAAAAATATGAAAATGTCAAATTATGATAACTCGTCCTAATACGAAAGCGTGGGCATAAGAAACGTCAAAATCGGACTTAAAACGCGAAAGTTACGCCAGTTTTACTACAACGGGAAATATAAACGTTTTTATTTACTTAACACAATTTTACCAAAACGATTAGATGGTGATTGAACTATATAGACCTATATGTGGTATTAGTTAAGCAAAGTTCTATATTACTAGGGAGTTTCATAATGAGGCCTCTTCGGGGTAGCGTATCGACGAGTTGTTGGATTTACGATTTAAAGTGTCCTAGCTCCTCATACGTTCACTACATGACCTCTTAATTATGATAGCCCAGAAACGATTTGTACGAATGAGTATATAGGAATATATGATAGTGGTAAATCAAAGTACATGGTACTTATACGACCTTAATTTAAATAGGTTGCATCTGACGATTTGCGTGGCGCATTATCTGTGACATACTTGTTATTCGCTCACTCAAGGTGAGTTCATAGCCCCACGTTTTACATGCTTTTGTTTTACAAAGTTTTTGGGGTGAGAAACATGCAATGTTTTATAACTGGACACAAGTGGTTAAGTTTCATATTATGATTACGTGTTGCCTAAGTAGCGATAACCCAATCTGAGCCCATTATCATGAACTGTCAATTACTGGACTGTGAGCGCGAATGTTATGAATAGATCTATTGGGTTTGACAACCCCGTTCGGGTGATTAGCTATCACTGGGCAAACGAACGTATACCATGTCGAACATAGGATGTTGCGGGTTAGAACATCATCACGGGCAATGTAGGCCATTGATTTGGTATTCATACACGTCAAGCTTCAGTGTCATGAACTTAGAGCAGCGTAATTACATTTATATGATGTCTGCATCTGTTGCATTATCATACACTTGGGAAATCTTGTGGTCCTACAATATATGATTTATCAAACCTATGAATTCACCAACATTATTGTTGACGTTTTAAAGCAATGTTTTTCAGGGGATCAGTAAGCACGAGGTGCAAGGGATACATTGGTGGTTTTGATTTGGATATCATGCATTAAAGATTTTGTCGCATTTCATTTTGTATAACTGTTATGGGCTAGAAATCTTTGTATTTTGAACAAGTGGACAAGTGAAGCTTCGGCTTATGTAACAAATACTTTGTTAAATCCAATGTATCAGTTTTAAACGACTTTTTGGTCGTTCTATATACATCTTGTGTTATTGATCTATGAAGTAACACGCCCCGGACCCTTATTCCGCTGCGACCCAATTTGGGGGTGTTATAGATTGGTATCAAGAGCCAAGGTTATAGAGAACCAGGTCAAATGTTTTTGCTGGACTATAACCATTTTCAAACAACGAATTCATACAACGGGGTTTTACACGGGACATACATATGTGCATACATTCATGCATACACGTTGATTAGTTGATGGACTAGATGGCATTCATATTTGATATACATTGTTATGATATAAATGTATATAAACTATAAGAGTCTTATATTAAATACGAATATAAGCTATTTTGATTTTTCAGATCCACTATGTCGATTCCGGATGAAATCGGGGAATCTACATACACGAGGTTTCCAGCCCATTTGAGGATTTATCAAGCATAGGATCACCAAGCCGATGATCACGAGTATCTTGAGCTGCCTGAGATGCTAGAGGACCCATACGTGGAGGCCGCTCTGCAGGCCCCACCCTCTCCAGATTACGTGCCTGGCCCTGAGGAGCCAGAGCAGGCACCACCTTCGCCAGATTATGTTCCAGGCCCAGAGCATACTGATGATGAGATTGTTGCTGAGGATCAGCCAGGTGCTGAGGATGCCTCACCCGCTGATCAGTCCAACTGACTAGTTCGAGGTCCGATCCTGAGGCGGACCCGGAGGAGGATGACGATGAGGACCCCGAGGAGGATCCTGTCGATTATCCTGCTGATGGAGGAGATGACGGAGATGACGAGGAGGGGTCATCAGAGGATGATGAGGATGATGATGCTGACATGGAGGCTGATGGGGATGAGGAGGAGGAGGAGCACCTAGCTCCTGCCGACTCTGTAGTTGTTGCTTTACCAGCTACTGATCAGGCCCCATCTGCGGAGGAGACAGAGCCGTTCGAGACTGATGAGTCTGCGGCCACACCACCACCACACCCTGCATATCGTGTGACAGCTAGGATTTCTATTCTAGCTCCAGTACCTATACCATTATGGTCTGATGCAGAGGTTGCCAGACTTCTAGCTATATCTACCCCACCATCATCACCACTCTCCCCATGGTCTTCACCACTTACCCAGATACCTTCTCTATCGCTACCACTATCACCACCCTCACGCGTGTTATCACCAGCACCACCTCCTAGCCCCATTCATTTATTGGGCTATCGAGCTGCGATTATCCGGATAAGAGCTGAGGCCGCATATACTTCCCATTCTCTACCATTACCACCACCTTTCATACTCTCCCCCACCATACCAGATGCTCATTCTTTATATTTTTAATTAAGGCTACCTCCCCCTTGCCATATCAGTTCCTACTTTATCACCACCATTGATACTACCCTCTGCTAGTCGTAGGGAGGATAGACCCGAGGTTACCTTACCACCTCGGAAGACGTTAGGTATCACTCTTGGTCCAGGATACGAGGTAGGAGAGAGCTCATCTGCTGCTGCTGCTAGACCGACTGGAGGTCTTAGGGCATACTATGGCTTTGTAGCTACTATAGATAGGGAGATCAGGCGTGATCCGGAGAGAGAGATTGGATATGGGATCACCGACTCGTGGGACGAGATAGTTGAGACCTTACAGAGGGCACCAGTTAATACTGACATAGAGTTAGGTCGACATATGACAGCATTTGAGACTAGGGTTAGGCAAGACACGGATGAGATTTATACGTGGTTAGACGATGAGTAGAGTCAAAGACAGCTATTGGCTGGTCGGCTCAATATGTTGTTTGGAGACAGACGAGCACATGCATATACACGTCATCTAATGGAGACAGAGGCTAGATTATCCCGAGAGGCTTGGAGGCGATCGATGGATGCGAGTGATCTTGCCCGCTGTGAGGTTATGTTACTACGCACTACCGTACTGGGTCAGATGTCAGAGATTAGAGAGTTGCATGCTGCTGATCACAGTAGACAGGCTGTGACTTCAAAGATGCTGAAGGCAGACCATAGGAGATTTGCAGAGATGAGAGAGTTGAGGACACCTGATCGTACCTGATAGCAGCAGCTTATACAGACATTGACATTGATGCAATCATTACAGGGACAGGTGACCACGCTACAGGGACAGGTGACAGCACTACAGGGATAGGTTATCGCACTGCAGGGACAACAGGGACCCGTTGGAGGTCCTGCACAGCCAGAGCTGCCAGAGGAGGCTGATATCAGTTCATAGATGAGATCATGTTATGGCTAGTCATTTTGTATATAGCCTACTAAGTATTACGGGTTCAATCCCGGCTAGTATGGCTTTAGGATATTATGTTTATTTTGTAACCTAATCGTTATGATCATTTTGTATCTGAACCATTCATGTATGTTTTCTAATTTATATATGGAATGGTTGTATTATGTCACGTCTGTAATCGAATTTGTTTATGAATGAATGTTGATTTGGTTATATCATTGTTGATTACAATTCAGTTGTATATTTCACTGTGTGATGTGATCTCACTTTATTTATCATGTATATGTCATGTCATGGTTATGATTTTATGAAATCTAACGGGTATTGTATTTTCTTGTGATTGAAGAAAATGGCACCAAAACGAGCCACAAGGTCAACACCGGTCACAACAACCCCAGCCCCAACAGCAACCACCACCACATCGGTCACTAATGCCCAACTTCAGGCAATGATTGACCAAGGTGTCACTGCCGCTTTGGCAGCACGTGATGCAAACAGGAATGGCGATGATAGCCATACTTCGGGAACGGGTGGCAGAAGGACTGAACGCGTTGCTCGAGAGTGCACTTACCAAGACTTTATGAAGTGCAAACCTCTATATTTCAAAGGCACTAAGGGAGTTGTTGAATTAACTCAATGGTTCGAAAGGATGGAGACTGTTTTCCGCATAAGCAACTGTTCTGTAGAAAATCATATTAAGTTTTCCACTTGTACTCTTCTAGCAGGTGCTCTAACATGGTGGAATTCCCATGTTATGACTGTCAGTCATGATGTTTCATATGCAATAACTTGGGCCGATCTGAGAAAGAAAATGACTGACAAGTATTGTCCAAGGAACGAGATATGTTTTACAGATCGGCCCAAGTGTGGAGATCTTTTAAGCCCATCTAGGATATGTTTTACAGATAATATAAGTATGCACAACAGAATAATAAGAACAGTACATTATCAAACAAGGTTTTATTATCATACATTTCCATCTTGTCTCAAATCTATACTTTGAGACTACTAACTAAATAACTATTAACTAACTAACTACTGTGTACACACACGCACACGTTTACTAGACTCTCATTGGGAGAGCTCTATGTTTCTGGATGCATTAAACCTTTGTCTATGATCTCTTTATATAGGGAGAGATCAAGACTTACAAAGAAAACTAATTCCAGTCAACAATTGTATTAAATACTTAGTCAATGTATTTAATATGGTTGACTAAATAATTAGGAAACTAAATCAACATTAATCTTCAAGTTGTAATTAATCTTCAATCATCATTAATCATTGTTTGACTGCATTGAATGAGATCTTCAATCAGCATTAATCGCTGTTTGATTGCATTAAATGAGAAGATAACTAATGTTTGACTTCAAGTCTTCTAGAATCCTATAATGCTGAATTAGTCCTTTTTGTTTCATTCTTTTATTCATTTTGTCTCATCAAATCTAGAATCCCAACACTCATCAAGTTTAACTTTGTAAATACACTTAAGAGCTATAATCATGACACAATCTGGTGGAGGTACTAGTTCTCATACTTGAAGTTGATCAAATTCGTTAATCTTATCTTGCATAGCTTGAAACCAGCAATCTTTAGTTATTGCAGATTTGAAGTTCTTTGGTTCAATTTTTGACAGTACAGAGTTATACAAGCACCACAAGGAATTGGTTGCAAGTTGTTTTCTGGTGGATACCAGTCGAGATGGATTGCCAATGATGTTATCAAGCGGGTAATCCTTGCTTCATTTTCCGAGATGGTGAAGTGTTTAAGTGACATAGGTTGATCCAGTTAAGCTAACATTCCCGGATGATGATGCTTCAGAAGTAGGTTCCAGAGCAAATATGTTTATGAAGGGATCATTGTAAATGGGAGCAAACGGATTGTCTTCCATGAAAGTAGATTCAGCTATAGTGCCTTGATGTAAACTTGGAGATTGTAATGCTGAAGTTGATGGTGAATGACTTGGAGATGGTGCATCTTAATCAATGGTAGTAGATGAAGGTGTACCGGATGAATTGACGAGAACGGGAACTGCTGAAGCAGGAGAGACCGGCCTTTTAACACGAGGAGGTTCTAGGTGTTCATCGAACATTGGTTGAAATAATATCTCTAGATCTTTATTTACGGGGGGTACATAAGGTGCTACAGGAACCGGATTTGGTACGAGCCTTGAACTTATATGTTCAGTCGTCCGAAATGTAGGAGCGGGTCCTGTACTGAGTTGCATAGGAGCCATTTACTCAGTCAGCTCATCGAATTGAACGTGAATAGTTTCCATAATTCGTCGGGTTCCTTTGTTGTAGATTCTATAACCTTTCCTGCTTGGTGCATAACTAACGAATATTCCAATATCAGTTGTTGGTTGTAGTTTTCCAAGATCTTCGCTGTCATTTGTAAGGTAATAAAGTGCACCAAAGACTCTAAAAATGGTAAGATCAGGCTTCTTATTATGTACCAGCTCATATGGGGTTTTGTTGTGACAAGTGTGAATGAGGGATCAGTTTTGGGTGTAACAAGCAGTAGAAACAAATTCTGCCCATAGAAACATCGAAGCCTTGGAAAATATCAGCATTGTCCTAGCAGCCTCTACAAGAGTACGGTTTCGTCTTTCGACAACGCCGTTTTGCTGTGGAGTCCTTGGAAATGTATTTTGGTGAAAAATTCTGACATGTTCATAATATGTTGTCAAATATTTATTGACAAATTTGGTGCCATTATCGGTACGGATGTATCTAACAGTTTTATTGAGATCGACTTGTATTTGCTTCAGAAATTTGATGACAACCTTTGGGATTTCATCTTTTGATCTCAAAAACTTAACCCAAGTAAACCGAGACTAATCATCAACGACGACTAAGATGTATTTCTTCCCATTAATTGTTTGCACTCGCATCGGTCTACATAAATCCATATAAAGGGTATTAAGAACTTCCAGGTTGGTGTTTTCAGGTTTGGGTTTGTGGGTATGCTTTTTGCTCTTTCCTAGTTGACATGCAGAGCAAAGATGATCTTTTTCGAACTTCAATCTTGGTAGGCCTCTTACGAGATCCTTTCTTTTAAGGTCATTGATGGTACCAAAGTTCAAGTGGTTTAAGCGATGATGCCATAACCGTGGTTTGTTCTTAGAGGCTTTAGACAATAACCAGATTGGATAGGACCTCATCATATCTTTTACCAAGATAGTGTACAAGTTAGAACCATGAGAGCCTTTAATTAATTCAACATCATCTGTGTCTCGAACATAACAAGAATGCTTTC
>BQNB010062239.1:0-36157 GCA_026074375.1 Tanacetum coccineum
TCGTGAGTTCATATCTTAACATAAAAATGAAAATTATAATTAATACTCGAGAAATAAATAACGATCTGAAATTGACGGATTGTCACACGTTGGAATAACATTGAAGGGGTTGAAGAATGAAAAAGAATTGTAAGGATAAAGGGTGTAATGAAAGAAGCCCTCCGTACAACCATTAGGCAGAAACCAGGTCAATGCATAATCTATCGGTAATCACAAAGATGATTCTGGTATTGAAGACAAGTCATCATGGACCCAGTGATGCAATGCACAACCCATCCCAGCTACTCAGGCTTCTCTCAAAAGAAGTTTGTTTCATTTCTCACGGAGTTCAACACGTTGCTATCGACTTTCTCACTCCGAGATAGTTGATATTGAAAAGGTGGTAGTCCGCTCCAGCCTCCGATCACCAAATAACTAAAGTGCACTTATAGAGTTTAGTGCCAACGAGATCAATCAATATATTTCATTAGGACACAATTTCATATACACTTGTTGTTCATCATCAAGAACACAAGTTGTACAAGAGTCCAACACAAAAATAAATATAATCTGTATGTATTAATGAGAATTGACAGATGCTATTTGAAAATATAAAAACTTTAAATATGTTTAAAAATCTTTATTCATTAACATGTCGACTGATTTTGAAACAAGTTTTCAATATTATGTCTATTGTGGCAGCCTCAAAAGGGCATCTGGGCATAGGAAGACTGAACACGTATTAATGGCTCAATCAGTGAGACAGTAACTCACAAATTTACTCTTACCGTTTTGTCTGCTTTGAGACACTTCGGTAACAAGAACGGTTAGTGTTGCTGCAAAACCCTATCACGGAGATTCCTTTGAATTTTACCTGATCACATGTAGTTTTTATACTGATCAACGGGGAACCATGGTTATTGCAACCATATTCGATGAAATCACAAAGACATATTCGTCCATATCTATTGTTTATTACTAAATTAAACATGCAGGACAAGTCGATGGCGTTCCCACCATATTCCAGCTGAGTCGCAGTCAAGGCCACATACTCATTCTTAAAGTTAAAGGATACATTCATCGGCATTAATCAAAACTTAAAGACAGTTCTGAATTTTAAAGATACACTTCCGCAAGCTCTGATAAACAAGGACTTCCTCAAAGAACATTAAGTATATGATTTCAAATAGACCAAGTCACAAGGTCTATGTTAAGGAAGATTGTCAGCCTTCAAGTGATGTCAAAGGATGAGTATGTTGGTTAAGAAGTGTTCCAGTCAAGAAACATCCAAGATTATCTCAAAGGTAAAAGACCAAGATATCAAGATAAAGTCACAAGATATCAAGTTAAAGATCAAGATCCAAGATCATAAGCATGCAAAAGGATCTTCAAAAGAATTCCCAAGCATACAAGGCTCCAAGATTCAAGATGTCACAAGAAGTGAAGCCATAAGTGCAATGACCACCCCTTAGGGGGAGATTGTTAGCCTTGTTTTTAGTAAAGTGGTGGTCATTATATATTCTCAAACCTTGTATAGAAAAACATAGTTTACAGGAATTAATCTAAGCTAATTCGGCCTAGGTGTCGGGCTAAAGCCCATGTATTCGACCCATATAAGCCCAAATGACCCAACAAGGGTCCAAGTTACTTTGTAGTATAAATACCACCCTCCTAGCTTGTTAGGAGGGTGTTGGTTCTCATTTCTTCTCTTCTATGAAAGCCTTCCACCTTTCTTTTTACCCATTCTCTCTCTAGCTCTTTCTCTCTCTAGATTCTTGTTATTTTCATGTGATTTGATAGGTTATCAGAAACAAAATATTTTTGATGTTTTTGATTTTTTTTGTATTTTGTTTTTGAATATATTTATAAAAGTTTTTGATGTATGATCTTGCATTCAAGAAGATAACTTTTCTAGACGTTCTAACTCAGTTGGAGTCATACATCGCATACCAATCCTGTGAACTAAGTACTCAAACCTTTCTTTTGGAAGAGCTTTCGTAAATAGATCAGCAAGTTGGTATTCCGTCCTGACAAAGTAAAGTTTAATTGTACCTTTTTCAACATGTTCCTTGATAAAATGATAACGGATGTTTATGTGTTTTGTACGAGAATGTTGTACCGGATTGTATGATATAGCAATTGTTTGAATCACAGTACATGGGAATCTTACACAAAAGTAATACTATTTCCCTAAGCTCATGACACTGAAGCCTTAACAAAAACAGTGTGAACCCTAGTTTGTTAGATTCGTGCCCCGAAATATGATGTTTTTCCAAAACACCCTAGTCTTACCTCAAATGAAATGCTTCTGTTATACCCATGGTAGCTCACAGTTGTCTACCTGGACGAGGGTTATAAACCCTAATAGATCTATCCACAGCATTCGTGATTACACAAAGTAATTAACAGTTTAAAGTACTTGTATCCATAAGTAAAACATGTATCTAAATAAACATGTAAACAAGATGTAAACTAGCATATACACGGTTTATAAAGCGAGTAAAATGTACATGATGACATCAAGTAACGTCTATTATATAGCATCATTTATCCTATGTAATTAACCCATTTTATATATTTATAGCAAAGAATTGTTACTTAATCATTTATATTTGAGAATTAAAGTAATTATGTAGTACTTGGTGAAAGTTAACTAAAAGGCACACATTCTGGAGCTTAAATGAAGATATATGAAGATTATTGTTCTAACAACCATTACGCCGTTTCCATCAAGGAAGATACGGCGTATATGTGCCTGTACTCACCAAAGACCACAAAGGAAACAAGATCCAATACGTTGTATACAACACTTTGGATACGCCGGTATCGAGCAGATTCCCAGACCCTATAAATATGAAACTTAAAAACGAGCTGTAAGTGTGCTAATCATATTCTTGATATCTTAAACCAATGAAAGTCAATTTTCAAGAGAAAAAGCGCAGAAGTGGCGAGCAACATAAAAAATTCATAAGAGACAACGTGTAATATCTTGTACTCTTGTAATCGTTCAGTTTTGTAATCATTTTGTTAACTCGGTTAGTTTACTTGGCTAAATCATTACGATTTTTGTATTAATTATAACGTTTGAATTGGCTGATCCCTTCGGTATTAGCCATTATTATGAAGATCTGAATGTTTTGGTTGTTTGTATCTCGATTTCTTAATTTATAGTTGAATTGCTTGTTTATGTTTATCAATTTATACTTGTTTACGTGCTTTTGTATGCGACCTATCATTCAACTGGATCTAGTGATACGGACCAAGTAATCTAGATGCCGGGATGGCTCTCCATATAGTGATTTATACATCTAACAAATAGGATCACAATTAACGACCTATCATTGCCCTTAGATTGTGAGCTTAGTTGGACCATAAGGTGACCTTGGTATCAACGAGTACGGTCTCGATTAATTGGTAAAGACTTTGTTAGTGGACTACTAGTGTATGAAAAGCCAGTAACCATTAAAATAAGGTAAAGCTCTATGAGCTAGGGTTTAACAAGATCACAATTGCTTTAATCCCTAAGACAGATTATAATCAACAAATAAGGATGCTTTATGCGGATGCGTTTAATTGTGACAGAATTCTACGTATCTAGGTCTTAGGAAGAAGTACCACCTAAGTCTTAAGAATGATATGCCGCTTCGAGATAAGTAATCATTGCACTAAATAAACAAACCAACGTTCTGATTGGATTAATAATGGTTAATACAGTTTTCTTATATTTGGCTAGACCGCTCTTTTATCTTCTGTTAATTTGCTTGCGTGTGTTTTAGTGTCTTGAATTGATTTTAGTCACCACAAAACCTATGCCAGTCTCTCAGGCTGAAAACCCCCCTTATCCATTAGATTTAGGAATTAACATAGGTTTAGCATAGGTTTAGCATAGATTAGACTAACTTAGATTAGAAAACCAAAGTATTAATAAATTGAAAGTGTTTCTCGCTCTTAGTGATCGACACCCTACTTACTATGACACACATCGAATCCAAGTGACAGTGCCCTGAAAATGTTGTTTTTAGGTAAAAGTCTGGCAAAATATAAATTTAAAACTTGAAAGCATAAATTACACCTACACGACAACACCATCAAGTTTTTAGCGTCGTTGCCAGGGAGTGAAAATTAATTTTGATTCTTATTTGATATTTTGGTTTTTAACATTAGATTAGATCTAACCCTTAGGATTAGTGTAGTTTAGAATAGTTTATATTCCTGTTTTCTTGCTTATTATGTTTATACGATGTATCCAGTTAACTGAATATGACGTATAAGTTATTTGATGGTTTTCAGCCCTAGTAAGTTTATTACAGGATGGACGACCAAAACATTACTATGTATCATGAAGACGTTCACGACCTCAGATCCGTTGAAACTGAATTCCCAGCTATAGTATTCAATGATAATTTGACATCGAATGAAACAATCTCTTATGAACCCACGGTAAGTTCTCTTAACAACAATGAAAATAGACTTTAGAAAAGTCGTTTGATCGCATCTGACGAAGCAGATACACAGTAGTTTTTGACAAAAACTCTTTTCTTATAAAATAATTTCTACCAATGATTTGAAAATGGATTCAGAAAACGATAATGAAAAAGTCAATTTGCCTTTGTTTCCATCACCCAAGCATACGGATCAGTGTATTGAGATGATTTAGACTGCTTTAAAGATTATGAGAATGAATTTCCCATCCATTGTTTATAATGATGCTTTTAACGTCTAAAATTAGATTTCTCAACTAAACCCACTTTAATTGCCTCATCATATCGATTGAATTGATTTGAAATATGAAACATCATTGTCCGAAATTTGAAAAGAGCAAAACATTTTGTAACTTTTAATAATCTATTCCCTTTCAACAGTAATTTACCGATGGACAAAGCCGATAAATGACAATGATGATAATGAAATCGATATGATACAATCTTCGGGGTAATGAAAATACACAAGGGTCAAATTATCAGTTGGAAGGAAGTCACGATAAAATCAATAAGTTTTCAAATAAAAAGTTATCAACTAATGGAATAAATGTGTAAAACGTGCATGGCATTATTTTTGTCAACGGGATGCTATTCAATCTTATTAAGAATTTGTATGTGCCGTTTGGCATTCTGTTCGACCCTAAATGGTATTATATGGATGGTGATTGTGCAAGAATGTTGCGGAGTACAAGGTACACTTTCTTTACTTTGTTAAATCTAGGGAAAATTGGTCTCCAGGAACGGATACGGCGTATTAGGTTAAAACCTATACGGCGTATCCATTGTTTTTAACTGAAGTTGACCAAGTCAACAAAATTCGCCAATACGGCGTATTACTCAAACATCAATACGGCGTATCGAGTCTAGGTATAAAAACCCAACTGATACGCCGGATTGACCTCTTTACTCAAACCTTTTCACTCTCACATAAAGTTTTACCACAAGAAAAATTCTTGGAGATCATTGTCTTTTGATTCGAATCGTCCTTATCTCTTTTATAATTATAAGGTAATAAGCTCTACCCATTTGCCCTTTTGATTTTTGATTTTTGAATAGAATTAGGGTTAGGGTTAGGTTTTGATTTTAGTTTTGAGCGATTGGATAACGCCTAGCTGTTAAACCCTTTCTTCCTTGCATATAACTAGCTTTTAATTATTAGGAAATGGGTCAAAATGGGTAGAAAAGGGTAACCCCTTTTCATTTTAAACCTCAGAGTCAATACACGTCCACTCAAACGGATATGGCGTATTGACTCAATTTTACCCAATCTTAAAACCTCAATACGATGTATTTAGTAAAATCAATACGGCGTATTGATCTAATAAAGATCATGCGTTTTGATTCCCATACGCCATATTGGTTTCTATCTATACGGAGTATTAACTACACAGATCTTCATACGGCGTATCCATTTGTGAATACGCCGTATCCACCCTCAGAACAGAATGATCAAATTTTATAATATGTGTGCTAATCTTGTTGATTTTACAGATATGGCTCTTCCACCTAGAGATCAGAGGCACCAGTACCTTAGGTTTGAGGTATTACAGTATACTGAGGCGGATATAGCGGATTTTGAGACGAGGTTGGCTAGGATATACAAGAGAGAGGTACATAGGGTTCAGGTATTCGACTTTGGGGGATTACCTGATTTGATGACCGTGGGGTTGAGTAGTAGGATGTTAAAGGAGCACTGGGATGCTCAAGGACAAAGTTTATTTACTAGTCGAGCCTGGAGGTGACTATTTCATGTTAGAGGCCCTATGGTACACGAGCTCATTCTAGAGTTCTTTAGTACATTTAGGTTTGGAGAGGCGATGCTTGATCTGGATACTGTTGGGGCTTTACAATTTTAGTTAGGAGGAGCTAGGCGTTGCATGAGCTGGAGGCAGTTTATTTTAGCCTTAGGATTACATACAGCAGAGGAGATGGAGAGTGTTGGATTCGATGCATACTGGGCCGTGAGTACGAGGCAGATCCCTGACAAGGGGGATCTGAGAGATTACTGGATTTGGATTTTATCTACTAGAGATTTCCTTGGCACAACCCCGTCTTACACTTCTATCCCCATCCTACACTTCTATTAAGGATCTGATACTTAGGCTATACCATAGGCTGATTGCGTGCAATATTGCTGGAGGATTCAAGCACCTAAGAAGGTGACCGTGACAGATTTATTTTATCTAAGAGGGATGGATGTTGGTTTAGTCAACATAACTTATCTGTTGGCTAGATACTTAAGATTATTTGCTTCGGGGAGGAGGTAGGGGGCTATGATATTTGGAGGTCAGTATGTTGCTTGTTTAGCTAAGAATTTTGGATTACTTACTGAGGAGAGACTTCAGGCACTAACTGTGATCGTACGAGAGCTCCCCGTAATTGACCTGGCTAAGTTGGTGAGGCTGCAAATATGCGTAGATCTTGATGATACTTAGGCTTGGGTACCCGTAGGACCTGCTAGGCAGGAGGGTGATGCAGGAGGAGTTGCTCGATGAGTCCCGGAGGCACTTATGAGCGGTAGATGAGGATGAGGAGCATGCCTCAGCTATGCCACACCACCAAGACTCTAGGGTGAGAGGAATTCCAAGTAAGGAGAGGTAATGTTATGCATGAGGTACTTTAAGATCATAGAGAGGTGCTGGATAGCATGGCTCGCGACCTCTCCAGGTTCACTACGTGGACTTTCACTAGTCTCTCACGGCTGATGGACAGGGTCGGTGTGCCTTACATGAGACATTCAGAGTCACCGGTAGAGTACTAGAGACACACTAGACATAGGACCGAGGGTGCCAGCATTTCCACAGCCCTGCACCAGCCAGACCCATGATCCCTCCACTCCTTATCTTTTGTTTTTATCCTCTGTACATTTATATTATTCGTATCATGATGTACCTAAACTTCAAACTACTTATCTTTTGATGTATATACTATGATATGACGATTTTTGACTTGTTTGTACATGATAGAATCAAGCCTGACAGTAAGTTCAGCACCATAGTTCGTGAGAATTTTATGGAACCTAACACGCTATCCAAATCAAGAGCAGAATTAAGAAGAGAGAGTGTTTACAAGAGTGTGGAAGCTGAAGGAACAAGTCTAACTTAAAGACTAGCTGAAAGAAAAATGCTTCCAGAGAGACAACCTGGATTGTTATTTAATTTTATTGAGTCTGTCTTCCCAGACATGATACGGTGTATCCGCTCCATACCATACGACATATTGAATGTCCTGACGTTATCAGTCCTTTATTTATATGCACTTTAAACATTATCGTCACTTCTATCAATGCGGCGTATTCATGCACATGATAAGGGGTATTCAACAGACTGACCCCTACTTAGATACTTTTTACAGGTTTCTCAATACGTCATATTCCAGTTTATGGATACTGCGTATTGGTTTCATGTACAGTTTATTTAGCTTATTTAAATTAACCGTAGATACCCGAGATAGGATTTTGCATGTTTTTGCACAAGACCTCGCTGCAAAGAAATTGACAAAGTTGGTGAAGTATCAATCATCTAGAATGCTATGTGTGATTGTAGTCATGCTGGAATACAGACGCATTTACAACAAACATCCTTGCTCATAAACTCAACTTGGAGAATCTACCAAGAAAAATATCAGGGGAGTTTCTCATTCTAATTCTTTTAATTCCCATTTTTAATGTTTTATCTATACAACGAGGACGTTGTATAATTCAAGTGGGGGGATGGGAATTAGAACGCATACTTGTCCTATTTTTCACATTAAAATGCTTAAATTATGCTCAAATTAAAAAAAAAATTCAAGCATACTTTTGTGAAATTACTTGTTACATAACCCACACACAACAACCCTTATTAGATATTATGAGGATTTAACCTTATCCGTTTCCAAATGTTTTACACAAATTCCACTAACATAATAGTGTGCCATTATGTTGTAGAACTTTAGAAATCGGCTAGGTATATCAATACGAGACCACAATAATGAGTACTATGGATTTAGATGGAGTAACTTGTTTAAATTAGTAAATTTTTAGGATTACAACCATAAGCCTTTATATGTTGTTTTATTAACTAACTACACTGGTTAGTTAAATCCCCGTATAAACCTTTTGTTTACTCTCATCTTAAGAGTAAGATACCCCTAGAAAAACCAATAGAGCCAATCCTTTAGGAATAACACCAACTGTTTGTTTCGTTACACCTTTACACCTTAGCCTACCCTGTTAGATTAAGTCCATTTATCAGTTGCTAGTTGCTTAAAGTGTAAAGTATGTATTTCCTGAGTCTTGTGTCAATTTTCTATCTTTGGTATGGTTGGGAAGAAATTTGCACATTGCAAATGGGAATGTATAAAGTAGACCCCCCCCCCCCTCAAAACTCATTGTATTTTTACTACAACCGCAATTAATGTATGTCCGAAGAATGAATAAATCACCGAAGGAATTATCCGGAGTTATTATGATCATGAAGATGGTGAAATTACATCGAGTTTCGTAGTATAGTGTGGTGAAAAAAAATCGAAAAAATTAGAAAATCACAACAAAAAAGAGACAGAAAGTTTGAAGATAATCGTTTCGCAAAAACAGAAAGGAATTAAATAAAAGTCTCGATTATTTCAGTGATACGTCCTAAACAGTCATACGATGTAGAGTATTGTATAAAATGGTAGATATCGCCACTTGTCTTGTAAAGTATGTAAAGTATGGGATGATTGGGAAGTTGACCGTTACTGGAACGCCAACTCAAGTTGTTGTTTTTATCAATGATCAAGATGTTTGTAAATAGTTGTGTCTTTATCATGGTAATGGTAAGGAAAAAGTGTCTAGCAACTTATATCTTGGACCTAGTCTATTTGTTTCGTAATTTTTGTTTAACAATAATTTATTTCCCTTTCCTAATCATTAACCATGGGTTTTACGCGAAAGGGGAATGTGATCGAGCTTGCATGTTTATTCTGTTCCGTTATGGCCATGTATGCAAGTCACAGCTGCCTGTTGGTTTATCCACAAGTTGGTGAAAGTTGAGAAGACTCTACCCGATAATCAATGCTTCATCCTAACCCTTGGTTAAACTCGAATGAGGATTTGATCGAACACACATGTCTATACCGTCGTATGGCCTGTATGTGTGCTTCAGATGCCTTTGGTAGTGGTACTTTTGGTGAAAGATTGGTAAATGACCAACTCCCAGCCTTATAATAAAAACCTAATTTTAGCCTTTAAAACTTTTACTCCTAGCTCTATGGTGGAGATTTGTATCCTTCCAAGCCTATGGTAGAATACTCGTCACGACAAGGAAACGAGCGAATTAAGTTACATGTTACCACATAGATTATGTGAGGTGATTTGAGTGTTTTCATCTCTATTTCGGGAGGTGTTTTGGTTGGTAACTTGTAATAGATCAATCAAGTGCTTAAACGGAAAAATCCTTAGGATACATTATCATAAACATCTAAAGGCTACTTAGAGGACAAGTAGGATTCTAGTGGGGATATATGATGACATCAAATAACGTCTATTTTATAACATCATTTATCTTATGTAATTAACCCATTTTATATAATTATTACAAAGAATTCTTACTTAATCGTTTATATTTGAGAATTGCAGTAATTACGAGGTACTTGGTGAAAAGTTAACTAAAAGGCACGCATTTTGGAGCTTAAACAAAGATATAAGATGATTATTGTTCTGACAACCAATACGCCGTATCCATCAAGGAAGATACGGTGTATATGTGCCTGCACTCACCAAAGACCACGAAGGAAACAGGATCTAATACGCCGTATCCAAGACTTTGGATACGTCGTATCGACCATATTCCAGACCCTATAAATAGAAAACTCAAAAACGAGTCTTAAGTGTGCTAAATCATAT
Organism: Tanacetum coccineum; assembly: GCA_026074375.1. Lineage (NCBI taxonomy): Eukaryota > Viridiplantae > Streptophyta > Magnoliopsida > Asterales > Asteraceae > Tanacetum > Tanacetum coccineum. Next base: position 10,327 of record BQNB010062239.1, read on the forward strand.
TCTCGATATATAAACCATAAAAGTTGATTTTCAGAGGAGAAAAAGAGCAGAAGAGGTCGAGCAACGTAATCAAGTCCATAGGAGATAACGTGTAATTTCTTGTACTCTTGTAATCGTTCAGTTTTTTTATCATTCGTTAACTCGGTTAGTTTACCTTGGCTAAATCATTACTTTTGTATTAATTACGACGTTTGAAGGCTGATACCTTCGGGTATTAGCCATTATTATGAAGATCTCAATGTTTGGTTTGTTTATCTTGATTTCTTAATTTATTGTTGAATGCTTGTTTATGTTTATCAACTTATACTTGTTTACGTGCTTTTGTATGCGACCTATCATTCAACTAGATCTAGTGATACGGACCAAGTAATCTAGATCTCGGGTTAGCTCTCCATATAGTGATTTATATATCTAGACTAATCGGATCACAATTAACAACCTATCTTTGCCCTTAGATTGTGAGCTTAGTTGGACCATAAGGTGACCTTCGTATCAACGAGTACGTTCTCGATTAATTGTAAAGACCTGGTTTAGTGTATAAACTACAAGTGTATGAAAATTACAATTCAAGCAATAAGTGGTAAAGTCTCTATGAGCTAAGGTTTAACAAGATCACCATTGCTTTAATCCCTAAGATAGATTATAATCAACAAATAAGGATGCTTTATGTGGATGCGTTTAATTGTGACAGAATTCTACATGTCTAGGTCTTAGGGAGAAGTATCGCCTAAGTCTTAAGAATGATATGCCGCCTCGAGATAAGTAATCATTGTACATAAAAAAAACACTAAATAACAACCAACGTTCTGATTGTATTAATAAAGCTTAATACAGTTTTCTGTATTTGGCTAGAACCGCTCTTTACATAACTATGTTAATATGCTAGCGTGTGTTTAGTGTATTGAATTTGGTTTTAGTCACCCCAAACCTGTGCCATCTCTCAGGCGAAACCCCCCCCCCTCCAACCATTAGATTTATGAATCAACATAGGTTTAGCATAGGTTTAGCGTAGATTAGACTAACTTAGATTAGAAAACCAAAGTATTAATAAATTGAAAGTGTTTCTCGCTCTTAGTGATCGACACCCTACTTACACAACTCCCTATGCGATCAGTACAACTGCCCGTGAAAAGTGTTATTTTATGTAAAGTCGGAAAAATATAAATTTAAAACTTGAAAGCATAAATTACACCTACACGACAACACCATCAGTACACGAGTTTGTAAATGAGCATATATTCGAGTTTGTAAACAAGCATATATTCGAGTTTTAAAATGAGAAAGTAAACAAGTTTGTAAACGAGCATGTATTCTCCCCTAAAATAGTTTAAAACAAGTAAAATAGAGGCTATGAGACTCACCTTACGCAAAGTAGTGTTTCGAGAAATAAGCAACAAGTATAAAACGACGACGAATCCTTAACGAGTCGCTTTAGACTTATACAAAATGCATTGAAAAGAAGCATATGAGTTTATAAACTTTATATCACCCTTTATAGCACGTTTTACGTACCTATACAAATATAATAATAATACTACTTAGGTAAATTCCAACTATTCACCTTTAACCAAGGTAAAAAGTCAAGACTTACAAAAATAATATATAAAATATATAATATACGTATGTTACCGGATAAATATGATCACCCGGGTCGTTTCCCCAACGACTAGTGAAATTGAAACCTCGTTTAAGCTTGGATTCTGATTTGAATAAAGCAAAGATATTTTTGATAATCTATATCTACTAAATAAAAGCAATTTAAACAATTAAACAAATACGATACGTATATTAAACCGGGTAAGTATGATCACCCGGGTCGTTTCCCCAACGACTAGTGAAATTGAAACCACGTTCTAGTTCGGATTCTGATTTGAATGAAGCAAAGATATTTTGGATAAGCTATTACTACTAATTAAGAAGCAACAAATAATGACAATTAAGCAAGTAAACTAATTTTAATCCTTAAAAATGTAAACTAAAATTTCACTAGATAAAGAAAAAGTGCCGAAAATTATTAAAAATAAAAGCCCTAATTTTTATCTTTTTATAAAAGTTTAATTAAACTAATTAAAACCTAACCCTAACTATTAATTAAAACTTAATAAACTAATTAAAAACTAACTTAGGGACTAACTGTGAAAAAGACTTAAGGACTAACGGGCTAAAACATTTAACGGGCAAGGATTAACTGGAAAACAACTAAAACAGAAAAATTACAGGAATGGTCCCTGAGGACTTACCCCGACAACAAACTAAGTCCAATTATAAGCTTAAATTCTAAAAGTGCTTATCACTAAAAACTTAAAAGAGCAAAGTTGTAAAGGAAGCTAGGGAGAACAACTTTAACAAAAGCACTATGGTCTGAAACTCAAAGATAAGCTCTAAAAGAGCTTCTCAATAAGCTGTTACAGAAACTAGGGGTTTGGGCTATGTTTTACCAAAACAGCTATAATAAGCTCAAATTAAGCTTAATGTGAAAAAGGAAAAGTGTTCTAAGAAGCTTATGATGTGCTTATACTATGAATGCAAAGAAATCTAAGCTAGAAGTACTTTTAAACAACTAAAATAGAGCATGAACTAAGCAAACTCAGAAAATAAGCAAGATAGCACAAAATCCAAATGAGCTTAAAAGCTTAAAAAGCTAAACTAGACTCTAAAACTTTAAGGACTTATTAAACTACTTATAATCTATCTAATTAAGCTATAAAATCTAGACCCATAAGCTAAATTAACAAATTTAAATCCGAAAGTTTCTAAGTACTGTTTTTGGTTTTTTAGTTACTTTTGACAGCAAAATAAGCTAGGAAAATAAGCTAGAAAATGAAATCTAAAACTTATTCTATATTAAGCTATAACTAGACTTTAAAATGCTAAAAGATAAGCTAATCAATCCTACAATTACTGGCTTAAATTGGGATTTGAAACTCAGCAGTACTAACTTTTGTTAGTACTGCTAGTGTAAAGTATCTTGTTTTAACAGCTGAATAAGCTAAGAAAATAAGTAGTAAACTAAAAGTTAAAACCCTTTGCACAAATGTAGACCAAGAGTGCAGGTTTCTTAAGGGAAAATCCGTTGCACTAAGACACACCAAATAGAGTGTAATAAACAAGTTCAAGCAAAGATTCTAAGCTTGGAGGGCGTTAGATCAACGATTGCACAAGTGAAGATTCCAAAAGGAAAAGTTCCCCTTGTGCCAAGAATTAACAAATAAACCATAACTTTTTCAATTTCACAATCTAACTTATAAAAACTCTTTGCCTAATGATTTTAAATGAAATCTAAGCTGACTTAAACAATTTCAAAAACTCACTTTGACTTTGGGAGGTCAAAATAGCTTAAACCAAACACCACTTTAAGACTAAGACATTTATGATTAAGCTACTACTTTGAAATCTAGTAAACAAGTGCTTAATACCAGACAATTAACAGATTAAAACTACTTTAATAAGAATGATTTAACAACTAAATAAGCAATAATCTAAGACTTAAGCTACTTTACTATATTTTTGGTTTTTTAGAGGTTTTTATGACAAATATATGAAAATCAAAGATCTAAACTATCAAAAGCAAAACAGATGAACATCTAGGATTATTAAGCTAATTCTAAACACAAATAAGCACTAATAAGCAACTTTAATAAGCTATTAAGCAGATCTACACTATTAGGCTAAAATTAAGCTAGAAATGAAATTATGAAAAGTAAATGAAAACTTACTTGAACCTTTAGCTAAACAAAAGGTTCCCAATAGGGCAGCTACAAGCTCCCTAGCTTATTAATAAGCTAGGGTATAAGTCCTTGGGATCTCTTCCAAGTTAAGATCCCCTTCCAAAAGCTCTAATCCAATAAAATCCATGTAAGATTAAACTGATTTAAGGTTTAGATAAGATTAATACTGAATTCAACAAGCTCTATTTCAGCTTATAGACTGAAAGAGCTTAAATGAGCTTAGAAACTTATTTAGACAATTTGGCTTATTAAGAAGAGCTTATGAAAAAGAACCTTGAGAGATTTAGAAAAACTGGAATTTCATTATTAAAAACTTGCTTTACCGTACTTTTAAAAGAAAATTACAAGATTAAAACATTATTAAGCTAAGAATTAAAATTTAAGCTACACTAAATTAAAGACTACTCTTAGATCTAGATCGTGTGTGTGTGAGAAGTGAGGCTCTATTTATAGCCTGCCTTGGATCCTTCTAGCCTCTTGCCTTGCTCTCCAATCCTTTTAATCCTGGCCAATCATTTCTTCAATCATTTGAGCTTCTATTGTGGCCGTTTGATCAAGCTGTGGACACCTGAAGATTGCCAGCGTATCATTCCATTGATGTGACGTTTGTGCTTCTTTTGTATGTTTTTAGCACAAAAGCCCATATAAAATTTAGGCTGTTCCATATCACCATTGTTGAACGTGGCCTTTGAGTGGAGAGGTTTAATAATCCTATTGATAAAGACTGATGTTGTCCCTTCATTTGTGTTATGAGCTCCATGAAAATTGACCTAAACACCCTTTAATTTGGAAAACCCCTTTGATTTACCCTGGATGGTGAAACGGGGAAGAAAGGTGAATAGTAACTGGTTCGCGCCTTTTTTTTGACAGTTAAAACTGTTGGACTTTGGGAAGTTTGCACAAATGGTCCTTCTCTTTCTTTCCTCTCTTTCTAGTTATAAACATAGTTTGGGAATTTGCAATTTTGGCCCTTGTGTTTTATAATAAAAGGAAATGGGCTTTGTTGACTTTTGTTGACCCAATGATGGTTTTCCCTTGACTGGATTTGACTGGGCATGACTTTTCGGGCTTCGGCTTTGACTCTTCTGAATTCTCGTGTCCGTGCTTGCCGTTTTTGACTATTTTCTTGTGATTTTTGACTTATCCGTACCTGCACACACAAAACACAAATAAAAGCATATTTTTTTGGGCCATTTTTGGTCTGTTTTGGGTTAATTGGGTTATTTTAGCATAAATGGATATTGTATTCCTATACACTTATCAAAATTCCCCAACTTGAAACGATTGTGTGTCCTCACCAATATCACATTGCCTATAACCAAATACCCTTGAAACTTCCCCAAACTAAACCTTTGAAAAGTATTTGTTGAGAGAATTAAGAGATCACAAGTTATAAAACACCCGACTTCCCATTTTCAAATATTTTTCTTTTTTTATGATTTTTCTTGATAAATAATTACCTAACTACAACTTATTTGTGTTGACATAATGTATTGTTTTCATTACCACATTGGTAACTTTAAGATCCAAAACAAAAAGCACAATTAAGTGTCAAAAGATAACTTTCATCATCCCCGATTTTTCACTTCTCCCATGCTAAGCTTAAAAAATTATAAGATCAACCGTGTAAATACAAACAACTATATATTGCTAATACTACTTAAATACAACTTGTGAATTCCTCTCCCAAGATAAATTAATATTAGGTGTGTGGTTTCAAATTAATTTAAGACCATTAAATTCCACATATTAGATAGATGAAAATCCAAGCCAAGCTTACACATGGGCCTTTTGGCAAATAAATGTTAAAGTCCACTTAGAAGAATCACAACTTCAAAGCAAACAAAAACCATCTTAGCTAAACCATCATTGGTTCACATGTCCCATGGAATGAACTTTCTCTCTAGCGATCCCACCGTCATCGGTAAGTGCAAAGGCATTTTGACACCAACCACCATCCGGAGAATACTAATCCCGAAACGTATGAACTTCCGATGAAAAAGCTTTGTAGACTTTTGCAAACCTTAGCCTAAAAAAAGAATACCTTGGTTTTAGAAAATGAAACTTTTACTATTTATTTTCTAACTTTGCAACATTATTATTTTTATTTACTTAATTAGGCTAGGAATCGGTATCACTTTTCTTTCGACGACACATCGGCCACGTCTCCGACAAGAGCTCGCGTACTTATTATGATATCAACCCTAAATATACAACCTCCACCCTTTCTTTCGATGTCACATCGGAAGCGAACCGACAAATGCCCATGTACTTTATTGCGATGGGGTTTGTATATTAATTATTAACACTTAAGGATTTATAACTTGCATCCTTTTTATTTACCAACTACATTTTATAGAATTTTTTTTTTTTTTTGCAAATAGAAAATTTCGTTTCAGAAAACCAAAGTATAAACTCGAACTAAAATTCTTATTCACAAATGATGTTTGACTCATCATCGATAAAGCTTTTTCTCTGAATATGTTGATTAGCTTTTTAAGAGTAAAACTCTAATTTGTAAAAATCAAAGAGAACACATATAATTAATCATTTTAGGAACTCCTGGGAAGAAAAACCACAAGTTATTCTTATAAGCCTTTAAGTTTTCCAAATAAACTTTGTTTAGCATCCTAATTTGTAAACAACACTATCATCTCTTATTCTTCACAAAAGAAATTTGCAAATACTTAGCCTATATAAAATCCAACTCGGCACATTTAAAATCTACTTGAGATTAGCACAAGTCTTCATTTACTAATGATTTCAAGTTTAGCATGTTTAAAGTCTACGTGAGACTAGCACAAACTATCATCATTAATTGTTAAGGAAGAAAGCTAGAACTCTACACGTACGATCGGGTCAAAAATTACTTCTTATTCTTACCAACGGAAAACCTACATTTTTGTCTTAACACTTTTTTTTAACTATATAACAAGACTGAAAAATTTAAAATTTTCGCTATTTTTGTGGGAAAACGGGTACGTGAGAACAAAACAATAAGCAAGCAACATCAAATCGATAGATTCCCTTCCCCAAACTAAAACGAAACATTGTCCTCAATGTTTAAAGTCGGGCCCTACTAAATCGAGAAGAATTTTATGAAGTATGCAAAGATAAACGTTAATCGATAATGAGAAAGGAAAGTGGTCTCCCCAAACAATATCAACAAAAGGATAAGAAGCTCGAGTTGAACGGGATAAATCAACCGGACACGAGATACTTCAAAGAATTTGTTGGGAGAATCCTGCAAAAATCACAATAAACAACGAGAAATCGGAAAGAGAACAAGCCTCTCGCAACACAACACATTAGATAAGAAAATAGAAAGAAAAGAAAGGATTAATGCATCGGGTAACCACCCACGAAGCGGCTGTTTTTTATCACGCGAGTCGCACGCACGACTTGAAATTCCCTGAATTTAGTTTTGTCCCCCCCCCCACCCCCTTAGGGAAAGCAATTACTTAAACAAGATACTGTCTTTGAAAATGCCATCCTGGCCATTTCTAGAAAGTGACGATGCCGGGTCAAAAATGTGTCTTCATTCTCGAAGGAGACAATGATGAAATGAAAGGTAAATCTGAAACAAGTAAGGGTGGAAGGGTGGGTAAAAACGGTCATAAAATCATGAGATTTAGAAAACCCTTAAACCTCTGTGATAATCAAAATACCCGCATCGGGTTCAAACATTCTTAAATATATCCGAGTTCCGGGTGGAGGTCGAGGAATTGACGAATCACTTGGTGAACAAGGTTAGGTCACTCATTAACTTCATCTTCGGAATCCAGCATCCTCAACACCAGGCAAATTAAATTATCTGGAACAAGGAGAATATCACCTCTTCTTGTTGGGCTCACTATCCTCACGGGATAGGAATATGGGAAGAGACTCGATAACTGAATTTTTGATGAAACATTTCCCTGGAAGTTGATAAATTTCATAAGCACTGTCTACAAGACTAAGATATTCCTCAAATTCCACGACTCATTCCTCGCAGAAAGTGTTAAAGGTTCACGACGGCGAACTCATGGTGAAGAGAATCACGTCCTTGGAGAAAAAGGTAATTGAAGATTCAATTGCTCTGGCTCATTATCGGAAGTCACTTTGGAAGCGAGATATGAGATATCATCATCACTATGTAGATTATCAAGAAAAGCTATGTCTCTTCTGAAGTCGAAATATCCTTCCTCTAATTAGAAGATACTTCCATAGCTAGACATCATCGATCTCATCATATTGTCTCTTCAGGAGGCAAACACACTCCAACCTTGTCGCATAAAGGAGTGTTTTGAGAAAATGGCTCATTGGAAAGATGTTATTGGAATTTTTTATCTCGAATTTTCTCCATTTCATCAAAAAGAGATTTATGGTGCTCAGATTTGAAAATTGTCATCTAATTCAAAAAGAGGATTTAAAATTAACTTGAAAATTACTCTTCATTCAAGACCTTCTTAAGAGTCGAAGTATCATTACCACGTGGTACCAAATCAAGAGGAGCAAGTTTCATCAGCAAACTTCTCAAATTCCACTATCTTTACCGAGAAGGAACTAGGAGAAGGATTATCAGAATGAGTAGTGGTACTGCCACTAAACGGATCATCTTTTGAAAAATCGATTACAGAAATGGCGTGAACACAATGCTTATTTTTGTTTTTCTCAGATTTATATCGGCATAAATAAAACAGTTCATCTTTTCCTACTCTTTAAATTTAAAGTTTCTTCTTCGTACAAATCAATTTAGAAGCTTTTGCGGTGCGAAGGAAAGGTCTTCCCTAGAAGAATAGGCACTCTCCGGTCGGGTTCAAAATTAACCACCTCACCAGGACAAAAATCCGCAAGAAAAGTGAAACCGAATCGAACTCTAACTACAACATCCACTGCGGCTATGCTCCATCGGTGAGTAATCAAACGATTGGCCAAGCTCGAGTGTCCATTCAATTATTTAGGATTCAAAGCTTCTAGCTCAAGTTTCTGGTAGATAGAATGAGGTTAAAGATAATGCTAGCACGTGAAACGGCTAAAGCACTAGTCCGATTGATTCTTGTAAAGAACATGGGATCAGAAATTTTCTCGGATCTTCGAGCTTCTCCGGGAACTTTTGTTTCATGATAGAAAGTTCGGAAACATTCAGCATTCCCACAGTTGTGATTAACTATCTCCCTCAAGCTTCTACTTTGTTTCTTAGCAACGAGCTTTAACCATATGTTGAACTTTAGCATTTCGATCGACAAAGAGCATTTTCAATCCTAACTCTAACACGAAGTTGTTTGAACATTTCCAAAAACCCGGCTATGATGAGCACATTGGTTTATCGTGTTTCCTCTCACTTTCATACCTCTCGGGGTATGTAATTTTAGATTGATACGAACTTAGATATGTATAATATAGGATCTTGAAATTCAACATTAACGTTTTTTCTTCGCTTAGTTTAGAATTTCAATGAAAATGAATCCTTCTTTCTCCCATAGATGGGACATGCCGGTATTTTCCAAATTTGATTTTTTGCCGTTTTTCCTTGACGCTCCGGGTTTTGTATGGTTCTTGTGAGGAATTGAAATAACGTGTAAGGCACAAAAGGAATCGAAGGTCCTTCCAACGTCTTACACTTCTGTGGTGATAAGCAATTAATTTGCTACGAGGGTTAGTTCACGGTTTGACTTGGAAAGTTCCTGAATTTTGAAGTAGCAGGCCTGAAATTTCGAAATTATCACAAAGACTTGTCAACAAACTTGTAACATTAGCCATTTGATTTTGCAAATTTTGACCTTGATTTGAACGTTCTTCAACACCGCATCATTTGCCTTGACGTAGTTTTCAAAATCCCGATTTTCGCAACACCTTGGATTTGGGGCATAGGAGTTTTATATGTATGGTGGTTGATTGGTTGTGGTTTGTAAAACTGATTTTGGTTGTTTCGACAGGTTTTGATGTGGACAATTTCCTCACGGTATTTTGATTTGAATTGAAATTGTTTCCTTGGTAACGGTTTTGGTTGTTGTTGAACATTCGATTGAGATTGAAACCCTGTGGTCTACATTGACTTGCCCAAATTGGATGGTTGGTTTCCTTTGAAGAAAGTTTCAACGGCTGCGGTTTGTTGAAATAGTGGTTGGATATTGTCTTGAAAAACGGGAAAATCGTTTTCTAGCCTCGAGTTAACGACAATGGTTAAAATTGTGATTCGAGTCCACAATTGACACATACTTCCTCAACTGCTTTGTCGGGTGCAGGAGTATAACAACTAAAACCTTTCCATTTGATACATCCTTTGGTTCATCTTGATAGTCATCTTGTCCTCGAGAGAAGACGGCTATTTGTTGCATATGCGTAAGATTTATTAGAAGATGAAGAATTAGAAAGAAAGAGGAGCAATCCGTACTACACTGAATCATTACACGAACTTCATTGCTGAGTAACGAACCGTTTGACATTGCTTTCATAATCGCAAAACCTTCTTGAGGCATCCTTGTCTAATAAATTGCCACCCGCTGCAGAATCTAATGCATCTGATCGTTTAATTCAAAGAATGTAAAAGGTATCGAGTTGGTAGATTTACTGAAAAGCCATGTTTAGGACATTGACGAAGAGTCTTTGAAACTTCCAATGCTCATTAAAGGCTTCGTTTGGTTTTTGGTAAAAAGTAATGATCTCATTCCGATAGTAAGTGGTTTTTGAAGGTGGGAAGTATTGATTTATGAATTTTGAAACAAGTCGTCCCATGAGAGAATTGATCTGGAGTTCTCTTGACTTCTAACCAATCTCGGGCTTCACCGTCTAGAGAAAAAGGGAAAAGCAAAAGCTTTACCGAAGTGTTCGGAACTTCTGGATGTCTAAACGTTGAAGTGACCTTGTTAAAAAATCGAAGGTGATTGTGAGGGTCTTGTCTACCCGTAAACTTATTACTTTGCACGAGATTGATTAACGGTTGCTTAAGCTCGAAATTGTTAGCATTGATCGGTGGAATAACTATAGCATCTTCATACCCCTCGATGGGTGCTTGTAACATTTGGGCCATTGTTCGATTGTCGGCCATTGGAACAACGTTTTGTTCAACAATTGGTTCAACCGGAAGATTTTGTTGTTGTCGACGTCTTCGAGATTGCGAACGAGTGCGCATAAAAAGGAAAAACTAAAAATTAAAAAGCAAAACTTTACACTAATTTTTTTTTAACAATGAATTTTAACGGTTACACGAAAGAGACTTAAACCAAATAATCAACTACTTCACGGTAGCTCTTGAAAATTGCTTTTCAAGGTGAGCCGTACTTGGTAGAGACACAAAATGGCAAGTGTTAAATCTTTGATTACGATTTGGGAACAATTGCAAGTTCACCGGAAATTGAAATGATAATATCTTAATAGAAGATATTATTTTTTGGTGTTCGATTACCAACTTTGTTTATTTTATTTTTTTATTTATTTTTTAATTTAAAGGACAATTTTTTTATATTTTTGATTTTTTTTTCTTTTTATCTTTTACTTATACTAAAAAGAAAATGAAAATATTTTTTACTTTTTATATTTTATGAATTTTTTTTGGATTTTTGAATTTTAAAACAAAAATGAAACTTTCGAGAGTGAAAGGATCTTCAAACCAAATCAACAAACACAAAACGGAGGAATCTTAAACACTAGTCCCCGGCAACGGCGCCAAAAACTGATTGTGAGTTTTACACACGTACAATATATAAAATATAACCTTAAGAGTAATTAAGAAAATTACCAAGTTACCCTTGATAAAATTCACTCTTAAAAATGTATATAATATAATATATAATACGTATATTAAACCGGGTAAGTATGATCACCCGGGTCGTTTCCCCAACGACTAGTGAAATTGAAACCTCGTTTAAGCTTGGATTCTGATTTGAATAAAGCAAAGATATTTTTGATAATCTATATCTACTAAATAAAAGCAATTTAAACAATTAAACAAATTTTAATCCCTAAAAATGTAAACTAAAATTATAAACCTAAGATTGGACAAAAGAAAATTTTAGGAAAAAGAAAAGCAATTTTTTGGCTTTTTGGATTAAAAGATATAATTTTTTTTAAGATTTAAACTAATTAAAAATAATAATAATAATAAAACTCTTAAAAATAAAATCCTAAAAATTTAATCAAAATTACACTAAATAAAGAAAGTGTGCAGAAATTTTATAAAAATAAAAGCCCTAATTTTTACTTTTTGCTTAAAGTCTAATTAAACTAATTAAAACCTAACCCTAACTATTAATTAAAACTTAATAAACTAATTAAAAACTAACTTATGGACTAACTGTGTAAAAGACTTAAAGACTAACGGGCTAAAATATTTAACGGGCAAGGATTAACTGGAAAACAACTAAAACAGAAAAATTACAGGAATGGTCCCTGAGGACTTACCCCGACAACAAACTAAGTCCAATTATAAGCTTAAATTCTAAAAGTGCTTATCACTAAAAACTTAAAAGAGAAAAGTTGTAAAGGAAGCTAGGGAGAACCAAACCTTTTTTTTTTTTTTATTTTTTTAAAAACAAAAAAGCACTATAGTCTGAAACTCAAAGATAAGCTCTAAAAGAGCTTCTCAATAAGCTGTTACAGAAACTAAGGGTTTGGGCTATGTTTTAACAAAACAGCTATAAAAAGCTCAAATTAAGCTTAATGTGAAAAAGGAAAAGAGTTCTGGGAAGCTTATGAAATGCTTTATCTATGAATGCAAAGAAATATAAGCTAGAAGTACTTTTAAACAACTAAAATTTAGCATGAACTAAGCAAACTCAGTAAATAAGCAAAGTAGCATAAAATCTAAATAAGCTGAAGACTTTAAAAAGCTAAACTAGACTCTAAATCTTTAAGAACTTATTAAACTACTTATAATCTATCTATATAAGCTATAAAATCTAAACTCATAAGCTAAATTAACAAATTAAGAACCTGAAATTCCTAAGTACTGTTTTTGGCTTTTTAACTTTTTGACAGCAAAAATAAGCTATGTAAATAAGCTAGAAAATGAAATCTAAAACTTATTCTATATTAAGCTATAGCTAATCTTAGCCCTACTTGAATCTAGGATCCTAAATCCTATTCTTACTTAACTAAAAATTAAGCCAAAGGTGGCAGTACTAACTTATGACAGCAGTACTAACTTTTTAGTTAGTACTGGTAGTGTAAAGTATCAGCAGTACTAACTTTTTGTTAGTACTGGTGCCCTTTGCACAGCTGTAAACCAAGAGTGCAGGTTTCCTAAGGGAAATCCTGCACTAAAACACACTCAAATAGAGTGTTTAAACAAAGTCCAAGCAAGATCTAAGCCTTGGAGGCTTAGATCAACAATTGCACAAGTGAAATTCAAAAGAAAGTTCCCCTGGTGCTAGAATCAACATAATAAACCATGACTTTTTCAATTTCACAATCTAACTTATAAAAACTCTTTGCCTAATGATTTTAAATGAAATCTAAGCTGACTTAAACAATTTCAAAAACTTACTTTGACTTTGGGAGGTCAAAATAGCTTAAACCAAACACCACTTTAAGACTAAGCCATTTATGATTAAGCTACTAAGTTTGAAATCCAATAAACAAGTGCTTAATACCAGACAATTAACAGATTAAAATTACTTTAATAAGCATGACTTAACAACTAAATAAGCAATAATCTAAGACCTAAGCTATTTTACTATATTTTTGGTTTTTTTAGAGGTTTTTAAGACAATAATATGAAAATCTATGATTTAAACTAAGAGAATTGAAAACAGATAAACAACTAAGATGATTTAGCTAGATAAAACTCAAATAAGCACTAATAAGCAAAGAGAATAAGCAAATAAGCAGATCTAAATATAGAAAGCAATGATATCATTATTTAAAGCTAGAATTAAAGGAAATGAAAGAGAAACTTACAAACTCCTCTAGCTAAACAAGAGGACCAATAAAGGCAGCTACAAGCTCCCTAGCTTATTAGATAAGCTAGGGTAAAGTCCTTGGGATCTCTTCCAAGTTAAGATCCCCTTCCAAAAGCTCTAATCCAATAAGATCCATGATAGATTAAACTGATTTAAGGTTTAGGTAAGATTAATACTGAATTCAAATAGCTCTATTTCAGCTTATAGACTGAAAGAGCTTTAAATGAGCTTATTAGCTTATTTAGACGACTTAGCTTATTAAGAGAGCTTATGAAAAAGAAACTTGGAGAGGTTTAGAAAAACTGAATTTCATTAATAAAAACTTGCTTACAGTACTTTTAAAGGAAAATTACAAGATTAAAACATTGATTTACCCTGGATGGTGAAACGGGGGAAGAAAGGTGATAGTATAACTTTTGGCGCCCCTTTTTGTGACAATTAAAACTGGTGACTTTGGAATTTATATATAGCACAAATGGTCCTTGTGATCTTTCTCCCCTTTTCGAGTTATAAATGACTTTCGAAAAGTGCAAGTTTGGCCCTTGTGGTTGTTATAAAAGGACATGGGCTAGGGTTTTGGGCTTTGTTGACTTTTATTGACCATCTTTGACTGGATTTGACTGAGGTTTGACTTTTCTGGCTTCAGCTTTGAATCTTCTGATTCTCGTGTCCGTGCTTGCCCGTTTTTTGACTGTTTTCTTGTGATTTTTGAATTATCCGTACCTGCACACACAAAACACAAATACAAGCATATTTTTGCCATTTTTTTGGTCTGTTTTGGGTTTAATTGGGTTATTTTAAGTACAAACGGATATGTGTATTTTACACTTATCAATATCCAATGTGCCGGTTCCGATACCCGACCGCCTATGCTTGATAGGACTGACTTTGCATCATGGCAACAACGTATTCGAATGTATTGTCGGGGTAAAGAGAATGGGGTGAACATCCTGAAGGCAATTGATGAAGTACCTTTTCAGATGGGAACTATTAGTGACACACTTGCTGAAGGGACAGAAGGTGCCCATCAACTAGGTCCTGAATAAGCTCGAGTCTATTCAGACCTTTCACCTGAAGATAAGGATAGGTATAATGCTGACATTCATGCAACAAATTTCCTACTTCAGGGGTTACCAAAAGACGTCTACACTCTCATCAATCATTACACCGAGGCAAAATACATTTGGGATAATGTGAAGATGCTCCTGGAAGGATCTGAACTAACGAAAGAAGATCGGGAATCACAACTGAATGATGACTTTGAACACTTCCGTTAGAACAAAGGAGAAACCATTCACGACTACTATGTTCGATTTTCTAAGATCATCAGCGACATGGGGAACATCAAGATGACCATGTCCATAATGCAGTTGAATTCCAAGTTTGTTAATAACATGTTGCCTGAATGGGGTAGATTCGTAACAGCCGTGAAACTGAACAAAGGTTTGAGGGACTCCAACTATGATCAGCTGTATGCTTATCTGAAGCAACACGAGGCACATGCCAATGAGAACAAAATGATGTTGGATCGATTTACTCAACACACTGTTGATCCTCTCGCCTTGATGTCCAATGTTTCACATCAGCAATACTATTCACAATCATCTGCAACTCCACCATCCACACATGTTCAACCACACTTTGTTGACAACACTCAACTTGATTCGGGACTCTCTCCAACGGATAATTTAATAGAGAACTTAACCAACACACTTTCCCTACGCACCCAATCATACAAAACATACCTTCCTCAAACTAACAATCAACTCGGAACTTCATCAAATACAAGGAACCAAACCACAGTTCAAGACGGCAGGGTTGTTGTTCAGAATGTTCAGGGTTGACAGAATAAAGGACAGGGGAACAATGCAAGGGGAACAGGTGCCGCTGGTAGCTGTTATGAGGGAGTCTGAACAGAGTTGAGGAATGCAAATTCATGTCAATCAAGGCGAGATTAAGGCTATAACTGCAAAGGAATTAGGACATAGCAAGGGTGAACTCGCCCAACGCGACAAACTGAACTCCTAAATACTTCAAAGGACAGATGTTTACTAATGTAAGCTAGGAGAATAAGGTGGCATTGGATGAAGAGCATGTTACTTTTTATAGCAGGTGGACAAGACAATGTTGGTTGAGAGATGTGGATGAGCAAACCGAGTTCATAGACTTAGCTCTAATGTAGATAATGTCTTTCATGTAATGATTGTGATGCTTTTGATTCTATGTTGGATGATGCTTAATTCCCCACTGCAAGGACTATGTCAGATGGCACTATTCTTTTATTAGCAGATCCTGTCAGATGAAGCCAGTCTGTCATAATGATTCAGACCTTTCCTATCTGAGGGTACATGAATCATGTTACACTTTCAGGATGCTGAATTGCGGAAGCAACATGAAGCACATGAGATTGCATACAATGTACAACCACAATCTACATTGGTTGACTCAAATGCTGATTATACGGGTGTTAGCAATATGATCACGTAATGCATCAGTAGTGTAAGGGGACTACGCGAGGTGGGGGGGGGGGGGGGGGCCCTCCCAGTTGTACCTAAGTTATTGTATCTTCTATGCAAAATGATGCCTATTTGATTGTAATAATTAAAGAAATGCTCATTCATAGATACAGTCCAGCCCATAGTGTCTCTGCGGAATAAGCAAACAATAAGTAAGTTTAATGCATCATTGACCGTAATACTGGTTTGAACTTGCAACTCTTATAAGGACATAAACATAAAAAAGTTGAACTGTATGAAGAGATGAGCCAAAGTTTGAACTCTATGAAAAGAGAACAAAATATTGAGGAACAATTAAGAATAGTATCACTGGCCGTAATATTATGGAAGAAATTTTGTGAAAAAGGATCTTCATCTCTTGGTAAAAAATGAACTTACCTCTACCATTAACCATAACAGTCAATGGTAGAAGAAAGATTACGTCTTTGAAAAGGATTTTAAACAAGAAGAAAAACAATATTACCTGGAAGATTTTTATTCCTGACATGAAGCTTTAAATAAAGGTCCACGGCATAAATTATACAAACCAAGACAGTCTCTTACAAACAGTTAACATGTTGTGTAACCAAAGCCTTATTCGATGAACAGAAAATAGGCTAGCTTATTGGCCTAAAGAACACCCTTTATGTCTTCACCCGGTAAAGAATTGTTTAGCACTTGCTCTTTTATAAATGGTCATGAAATTATCCAGAAAACATTCCTTGTCCCAAACATAGTGCATCACTAACGGTTACCTAGGATAGCTGAAAATCATAGGAAGAAGGAAAAATGAAATGGACAAAATGAAACCTCTTGTGGAATGGAAACAAAACATTAATATTTGTCCCCCAGATTACTCGAAAGAGAACTATCTGGCAACCTTTACACCACAGACACAACTGACCCCCAGTCAGATATTTTGGTCTAAGGATGTCCTTAAGATGAAAGCAGAAGCTCTCAAAGAGCAGACCCCAACTTCAAGACCAATCAAAGCGTTGACGGTGTACCCTCCCAATACACCTGCAGTGCTTGTCCCCACGGTGCTTCCAACAAAAAGTCAAGTGAAAATTAACATTTTTGCACTAATACAACTTTTTTCGGAATTTGAAAAAACATGTAAAAAGAGAATTACACCAACGGGGCTCACTGAAGGGGAAAGAGGTTTTGAACAAACCAAGGAATGCTATCTCACCGAAGTCATTCCATTTTTCAAAATACTTAAAGAATATTTTGAGGGTATTCAAAAGGCTCTCACTAAAGAAATCAAAGAAATGAAAGAAATTTTTGAAGAGTTGGAAGCTGAGGTTGACCAAAATATAGTGAATAGGAAGTATAATGAGATTGAGCAGAAAAATCTTCTCATTGCAAATGACAACTTAATTGTTGATTGCTTGTCCAAAGAAGTGTTTTACATTGCAACAAATTCTGAGCTTACTGTATCTAGATTCACTGAAATGCATGATGCCCACACTATTGTTCAAGCACGTTGTCTGGAACTTGAAGCAGAGCTTTCTAAATTACATGATAATGTTCAAAAAGATGATCATACTGAATTAGTAAAACGTTTTTCCAATCTTGAGGTAAATCACTTAAATTTACAGTTAAAGTATCAAAACCTTAAAGAAATTTTTGGAAACAACACATCTCCACCCGCTCAAGAAGCTCCTGATTTTAACTCAGTCTTTGTAATCGAAAAAATGAAAGCTTCCATTCAAGGAAAGGACAACGCCATCAAAAAATTGAGAATGCAAATCTCTCAATTAAAAGAGACCCATAGTGAAGCAGACCGTACTCTTGATTTCAGGGCCTTAGATTTTCAGATCACTCAATTAACTGAAAAAGTCACCATTCTCTAAGAACAAAATGAGCTTTTTAGGGTTGAGAATGCAAAAATTAAGCAGTATTACAAGGAATTGTATAATTCTATTAAGATCATGTGTGCTAAACATATCGAACAGACAACTGCCTTGTTAACTAAAAATGAGAATCTAAAAGCCCAAATACATGAAAATATGAAATGTATCACTATGGATTCTGTCAAACCAAGTGTTCTTGCACCTGGTAGGTATGCTATAGATGTTGAACCAATTCCCCCTCGTAATAGGAACAATAGGGAAGTTCATCTAGATTATCTCAAACATCTTAAAGAAAGTGTAGAAACCCTTCGTGAGATAGTAGAGGAAGCTAAGGTTGAAAGATCATTAGATAGATCACTTGCATCTGCTTGCTTTTACACTAAACACTCTCAGGAACTATTAGAATATGTGATTGGAACTTGTCCAAAAGACTTTCATAAACAAGATAAATAGCATGCTTCTACCCCTTTAACTAGGAAAAAGCAAGTTACTTTTGAGGACCAATGTGCAATGTCAAATAATAACACACACAAACATGTAGGGAAACTGAACATTGAGAAGACTAATGCCCTTGTAATTCCTTCTACAGGAGTAAACAGTTGCACTGATGCTAGCGGATCACAACCTAGGAGCAATACCAAGAAAAATAGGATCTCGCCGGCTAAAAGTGTCAACAAGAAGAAAGTAGAAGAACACCCTAGGACCAATAAGTCTAGTTTGAAAACTACGAATCGTGTTGATTCTAGTATTAGCTCTAAGCGTACTGTAATTAATTTGAATTCTCATTCTGTTTGCCAGACATGTAACAAATGCTTAATTTCTACAAATCATGATGTGTGTGTGGTTAATTATTTGCACTTTGTGAATGCATCCCCCTTTGTTTAAAATGTTGTGCGCAAAGTTAAGCAAGTTTGGAAACATAAGCAACTTAAGCAAGTGTGGAAAGCAACAAGAACAGTGCTTACTAGTGTTGGTCATCAATGGAGGCCCACGGGGAAGAATATTCACTTTAGGAGAACAGTGCCCTTTAACTAGGCTCACTAAATCTAAAGTGGTGCCTACTAAGAAAACTAAAAATGTTAGTACTAGTAAAACTGTGATAACTAAGAAATTAAGTCACACATCTCAGAAACAATTAACCAGATACTAACGTAAAAACTAACAGTACCAGGCAGTTCTCGTTAGTGCATCAACGGGCTTCTAATCACATCACACAATTAATGGAAAAGGTTTCGTAGTCATACGAGGTTATAATTTGAGGGGGAGTTAATTAAGTTTAACTCAAAGGGCCAAAACTGTCATTAGTTAGAAAGTATAGGGACTTATCTGCAATTTTCTATTTGTTTCCTAGATCTTATTAACTATAAGGACTAAACCTATCATTTTTCAAAATTAGTCAACCCTAAAAAAACCTTTAAACCAAAAATAGAAGGAAGTAGAAATCCCAGGGACCAATTCTGCCATTTCCAAAACCCTTGTTATAAAAGGGTGGCGGTTTAACATTTTGGTCGAACTCACATTTTTAGTCACACTTTCAATAACACACACATATACTCTCATACCGCCACTAGCATCTCGCCACTTTGATTCCTTGATTTTCTGTGATTTCGTTGCTAAGGTAACAATTAAATATTGTTCAACATCCTTTGATCTACCTGCAAATTAAAGGAATCGTCTTCAAACTCATTAAAACACATAGAATCTCTAGTTTTAGACCTAGGATGATCGAAAAATTAAAATGTTGTTTGGAACTGATATTGATTGGTGGGTTTAGGTGCGGTTAGGATTCGTGATCATAGATTTATGTTCTTTCATGTATAGATTGAACATCTGAGCATTCTATGTATGATTTTGTACTCGTTCTTGATCGAATTGCTATAGAGTGTTTTGTAATGTGTTTTGATTGTTAGGGATTTGCTTAATAGGATTAGATGATGTTAGTTTGTTGTCCAATTTAGATTCCCAATCCCTTAATGTCCAAATATGATGATTTTCGAGTATAAGTTGACTTTTGATAGTCAACTGTCGTTGTTTGTTGTTGATTAAGTGCGAATGTATTCATAAACTCATTTAGGAATGTATTGGAAGCCACAATATGTCCCGTAGTGTTTAAATTGGTGTGCGAATGTGTTTGCTTGTTATTCATGATAGAGGCTTGCTATTCGTTCTTGATAGCGGTTTGCTAGGTTCTTGATATCGGTATGCTAGGTTTCTTGATAGCGGTTTACCTGAAAATGCTTGATAGCGGTTTGCTTAGATATGCCTGATAGCTGTTTATTTTTAATAAATTTATTATTAAGAGCAGACAAACCGCTACGAGGTAGCGGTTTGATGAAGATTATTTTTATTATTAAAATAATCCAAACCGCTATTTTGAATTTTTCTTAACTGGTAGCGGTTTGATATATTTATTAAAATAATGATAGCGGTTTAGATATGGCGGTTTAATTTATTCAAATAAAATATTGATAGCGGTTTGATTAAAATGAATCCCTAGCGGTTTGGTCATAGTGGTTTGATTAAAACGAATATAAAATCCGTGGTTGTTTGGTCATAGCGGTTTGATCATTTCACTACATAGCGGTTTGATCATTCCTCTACTTAGCTGTTTGATCATTCCTCTTCATAGTGGTTTGATTATCTCACCCCGCAGCGGTTTGGTGTCAAGTGGGTAGCGGTTTGGGCCAGAATCTCAAAGTTTTGGCCCATTAGTCCCAATAACCTCTCATGGCCCAATCCAAAGGCACAATTACCTCGTTAACACCCATCCGGGACTCGTTAACTTGTATGTGTTCATCGGATATCCTTGACCAACGTTGACTTAATTTCACCATAATCAATCGAAGCATGTCAATGTTCTCATCTAACATCAAAATATATGTCATGTCTGCCTGTCTTTGTTGATATCCTTGTACAGACAAAATGGCTTATGAGAATGTTCCCGCTCCTGCTCCCATCAGATACTTCCATTTGCTGCATAGGTGCCCATTGGAAAGAGCAACTATGTTTTGGATCTTCAAAAGAAGCAAAAGAATCCAATCTTTCAGATCTCTGTGGATATTCTACAAAACACAAACTTCTTCAGGGCATTCACTGCCTCAGCCTCGGTTCCAGCTATCTACATTCAACAATTTTGAAACACGCTTACATATGAGCCAAAGACTGGAGCTTACAGTTTTCAGCTGGATGAAACCCGATTCGTGTTGGATGCTAATGTTCTGAGGGAAGGTTTAGAGATAACACCCATTGATCAAGCTTACCAGTTTGTGTCACCTCCGTCGGGTGATGCAATTATGGACTTTGTGAATAAGCTAGGGTATACCAAGGTAATTCACTTTGTGTCAAGAATGGCGATGAATAACCTGTATTAGCCTTGGAGAGCAATATTGTCTATGATCAACCAATGTCTCACAGGCAAGACTTCTAGGTATGATAGGCCCAAATACCCAGTTCTTCATATGCTTTGGGGCATAATTACAAGTACAAATGTTGACTATGTTGAACTTATGTGGGAAGAATTTGTACAAGCTATTCAAACTTTTCTTACTGATAAGGCCAATCTGGGCAGTCCCACTAAGAAGAGCAGGAAAGACAAGGCTCACGTTATTCCTTATTGTCGATTCACGAAGCTTATTATCTGTCATTTGGGAAGAACTCATAATATACAACAAAGATCAGCATCTTTGTTTCATCTTGCTGAAGAAGATCTCGGACTTGGTAATCTCAAATTCGTTCCTAAAGGCGAAGAAGATGAAGTCTTTAGAATGCCAATTCCCAATGAGCTGATCTCGAAGAATATCAGGAACGCACCGTACTACAATGCGTACTTAGAAATGGTTGCAAAGCATGATCGGAAAATTACAGCTGAAAAGGAAGGAAAGAAGAAACCTGCAACTGTCAAGCAACCCAAGCCGAAGCTTGCTAAATAGAAATCAGGCAAACCAGCACCTCCACCTGTCACACCCCGCCAAGGCGGAATCATAAGGCATGATCAATGGGCATCATCACAACACAAGGCGTCAAAATAGAGAAATACTAAATGAATTAAAATCCAATATATGAAAGACACAAAGTGTCATGATAACACCAACAACCTTTAACATTCAAATTCATATAATGCAACCAACCAAAACAAAACAAATGAACATGGATTTCCGCAATGCAAGCCTATGGTCCAGCTAATTCCCCTTCCTAACTCTTCACACGTTTTGCTCACTTGAAAATGATGCTAAAAACGTCAACAAAATTGTTGGTGAGAGTTATAGGTTTAAGACTCACTTATGACACCGCGATCAACAAAAACAACATTTCCCCTTCCTAACTCTTCACACGTTTTGCTCACTTGAAAATGATGCTAAAAACGTCAACAAAATTGTTGGTGAGAGTTATAGGTTTAAGACTCACTTATGACACCGCGATCAACAAAAACAACATTTTACGAACATATATGCTTGGCTATTCTATCACAAAACAATTCACAAAAAACTGGGGTGGATCGTACCCCTCCGTCCCAACAATCTGTCTCCGCGCAAGACGAACCCACTTGACTAGCTAAGTCCGTTCGGGTTCACAGTAGGCCATGCCATTCTCACATGCACATGCCTTACCACAATTCATAACACATAGCAATAGCACGTAACAATCATATAGTTCGACATTTAAAAACACATATCACAGTTCATAATTCAAAACAGTTTTGCATCATTTCCATCCCAAAATAAGTAAAAAAGTGGGACTGTAAAACTCACCTCGATGCAAAGCAAATCTAAACTCTTCAATTAACCTTGCAAACAATACACACATGTTACCATCGATCAGGTCTCTCGCCCAAGTCGATGTAATAATCATAACGATGGATACTCTATACCCTATCTTGATTTAACTCATCTATATACTCTTCACAACTTGCTAACCTCAAGTTACCTTATAAAACCTACATCTTAACTTTCAGCATTTTATCCCGTTTTTATAGTCACAAGATGACTCTAAATAAAATATTAAAACACCTAATTGGTTCTTCTCCTTACATCCCATAACTCCACAATGAGTCATGAGATTCTATGATTTTTAGATAAAAATAATAGTGAGTGTAACCATTTTATAAAAATTCAACATCACAAAGTGTCCAGAACTTGACCTGATTCGACCTTCAAAAAGTTTAGCTTGAGCAGTCTCATTTAAGTACTTAGGAAAAATCTACAAAAATTCCAAAAAATCATAAACATCATGACCATGCTACAGTAGCAAGCCCATTAATTAAAAAGACGTTTTCATATGGTTTTTAACCTCATAAACACAACTCAAAATCTGCCCTGAAAACTCAGTTTTGACAACGAATTTTGTTTAATTAATTTGACTAACTTCCACTCACTTTTAATTTATGAAACCTATGGGGTTGGAAAGTAGACTCTCTGTATATAATTTTAGGCTCAAGAAAATCAATAAAATCTATCCGTATGACTAAGTTATGACCCTCGCAAGATGACCTTTCAAAACTGCCAGTTTTTAATTCCGAATTTACAAACCCTAAAACCCTAATTACACATGCTTAACACTACTAATCATCCCAAAAATGATTTTTAATGATCAAAACCCACTAGTTACAGAATATTCTTAAACCCTAATGATCTATCATTTTTATTGTTACATGATTTAAAGAAAACTAAAAAACTAGGGTTTATAAACATACCTTAATCATTGATTTTTGAAACACCAAATCACCAACTTAATCTTAATAAAAAAATATTCTTTTTTTTTCTTCTCTTGAGGGATTTCGACCAACAACAAGGTGGGGAAGAGAAAAGTGATTTAGGGTTTTTCTTGGTTTTGTATTTATACTAATAGAGTCCTAATTATAGTCAAATTTTGTTTCCTTTTTCCTATTTATCCATAAACCGGCCAAACACTACTTTAGGGCTGAGCAAATAGACCGGTGGACCGGATAGGACCGGAAAACCGGGCCGAACCGGACCGACCGGACCGCGGTCCGGTCCACGGTCCGGGGTTTTAGACCAATTCGGTCTTCGGTCCGGTCGGTCCGGTCCGGTCCGACCAAAAACCCGAGATTAAGCCTTATAGGACCGGACCGGACCGAGGACCGTAACCTGGACCGGACCCGACCCGGACCGTACCGTACCATTTTCGGTCCGGTCCACCGTTCCGGCTTTTTAGACCAATTCGGTCCCTCGTCCTGTCCGGCCCCCTAGCCGGTCCGATCTGATTTGTGACCGAATGGCCTCACCCCTACACTACGTATATATATAAATTTTTTTTTTAATTAATAATTTAACTAATTTATCTTACTTACCTTAAGTTTTTCATAAAAACCTTATGCTAAATTTGGGTAAAACCTTTTTACAAAAACGCAACTTTTATACTAGCAATTCAAAAATACTTATTGAATTCTAACTAATTCAAATTCTAAAAGTAGAAAGTAATCTAAAATCTATAAAATACTAAACTAATATATATATATAATATGAATTACATATACATAATACGTACACAGAATATTACGTACACGACATTTGAAACTACGCAAAGCTTTCAAATGATCTCATTTCCATTCAATCTCATTTCAACTAGTATCATGATTCATCAATCATGTACTTCAATCTCATACACATATCTCTCACAAAACACATAAAACACATAAAGAACACACATAAATGCTTCACATAAATTCTAAACAAACTGACCAACCGGCTCAAACCACGGTTGTCACAGTATCCCCTCATTTAGGAAATCTCGTCCCGAGATTTAACCAAAAGGTTCAACTCTATCGTTACCAAACAAATAATCGAGGATACTTATCTTTCAAGTAGTCCTCCCATACCCATATTAACTCAAAGTTACGCTTTGAATTCCAACTAACTTTAACTATTGGAATCTTACTGCTAATAACTTTGCTTACACACACAAATATACGAATAGCAACATAACAACTATAAACGAAGAGAAACATCCAACTACATGAGCCTCGCCCGTCCTCGAGGAAATTCCTCAAAAACCTTAAGTTGTGTAACAACGTGATTCACATCTTAATCCCGCAACTCATCAAACATGAATTGTTCTGAAATTAAGATATGAGTTGATACAAGCTCAACGTCTTTTAAAAAAAGACTCAACGCGATTTTAGGTTTACTCGAAATTTTAACACCACTCAAATAACTCCCGATACTCAGCTCATCGGGCAATCTTAACCGATAAGCTACAGGGTCAATCCTTTCAAGAATCTCAAATGGTCCTATATACCTAGATGCTAACTCACCTTTCTTACCAAAACGTATTACACCTTTCCAAGGTGAGACTTTCATCATAACATAATCACCAACACTAAACCCTAAAAGTTTCATTTCTACTATCAACTTAACTCTCTTGACGATCTTTGGCTTTATTAAGCCTTTCCTTAATCACGACTACCTTAGTCGTCTCTTGCTCCAACTCAAGTCCAGTCATCTTACTTTCTCTGATCTCAGCCTATAAAACGGGCGACCTACCTCCTCTTCCATACAATACCTCCAATGAAAACACATCGAATACTTAAATGATAACTATCTTTGTAGGAAAACTCACCTCACGGAAAGTGAGTATCCCAGCTACCACCAAATTTCTCACACAAGCTCTAAACATATTTTCCAATGTCCAAAAAGTACGCCCACTCTGACCATCAG
The DNA here is from genome assembly GCA_026074375.1 of Tanacetum coccineum. Taxonomy (NCBI): domain Eukaryota; kingdom Viridiplantae; phylum Streptophyta; class Magnoliopsida; order Asterales; family Asteraceae; genus Tanacetum; species Tanacetum coccineum. The sequence continues at coordinate 35,960 of BQNB010062239.1, forward strand.
TCTATGGATGGTAGGCAGTACTCATACCCACTCATGTTCCTAACGACTTCTACATCCCTTTCCCAAAACCTTAATATACATTCCATCTTTATCAGGAATACTCTACACGCGCACTCCATGTCTCGCAACCGCCTCATCTACATATAACCTTGCCAACTACTCTGTAACATTCGAGAATTTTCGGAATTTTAAAGGAGA
>BQNB010062240.1:0-31662 GCA_026074375.1 Tanacetum coccineum
TGAATACGTTTTACCTTATCGTATATGTGAAGTTAGGAAAGTGTACGTAAAAGATTGATCATTTTGTATGAATTTAGCATGGATGGTACAGTCATGTTTGGCGCAACACCCAAAACCTAAGTATTGAATAGGTTGATTAGTAAATTTTAGATTGGAGCGGAATAGCACTGTTACATTTATATGAAGTTACCTTAGTTTTTATATCCTTTCAGAAACATGCATCTATTACGCGCTCAAATTTGGTATCTAAGTCAAAGTGATTGTATAATGACTAACTCACCTTCGCTAATGTGTGATTATAGAACTGATAAATGTTAGGCACAAACAAGATGCACTTCAACTTCTTCATGAATTTATTACCTCAAAGAGGTATAGGGCATGGCATAAAACTCATGAAAATATTGTGTTTAAGTACATCGAACTAATTTGTGTAAATGTACAGAAGGAATGCGAACCTGCTCCAAAGAATCCAGCAACAGTTGATGCTAAGAGCGGAAATGAAGCAGTCATTTCATCCGAAGAGAATTCTCAAGATGATGGTTGTTCCGAGTAAGAGGTATTGCTATATTTTTTCCTTATTTTTTTTACATAGTAACAATGGTTGCTTTTGGTTTAGATTCATTCATCGGGGAAATTAAGGTTAAAAGTATTTGATCATAAACTATAGAACCTTTTCATGATGCTTTTTTTCTAAAGTTATGTTTGAGGTAAAATGATTTCGGTGATTAACTTGAAGGTACATGCATGCTGCAACTTTTTTAAGATGGGCAGTATCAGCAAATTATCATTCACGCTATGGTCAGAGGTCGTATTCCAAAGAAACAAACTGCTTAGATGATGCGACATTTGCAAACACTGATATGAGCTCAGGCACGTGCACATACATTACGTCCTAAATCGTAGATGCAACCACTAAGCTGACATCTCATTATCACCATCGTGTAAGCCTTTCTAACCTTTCTCTCTTCGTATTCATAGTTAAGAGTGTTTATATTCATGTATTAGATGTACGCTCTGCTTATAAATATGGTTCAGAAATAACTATATTCCTGCTTACGAGTGTGTGCATCAAAGGATTAGATACTTCGAAAATGCATATTATGTGTACCAAAATGAAAGTAATTGGTAACTTAATTGCTACTTTAAAATGCATAAAAAACAATTTATTCATACTTGGAATTGCTACTTCGCAAATGCATATTTTAAAAAGTAATTGACAGACAAAATTTAGTAATAAGCAATCCCAATTCCCAAACACCCCTTGTGCCAGCACATTTAGTCAAATTAGCGACCAACTCAAGAGCTACTTTTTCAACCACTGAAATAGCAGCCTTATAAACATCACTGGCCGTATTATCGGGCTTAATTGCACCAATAGCAGCCTCATGGGCCTAGCGAAGAGCCTAAATAATTTCACAATAGCTACTATATTGGGATCTAAGTGCACAAATGACCACACTACCGGAATCATAGTACAAATTATCGTCATTGTTTAAAGCTTTAGGTCTAGAATCAAACCTGCCATAACTTTATAAATATTAGGGGATGGTATTAGCAGCTTTCGGTTAATTAATCGTACATGCAATAAAAATTAGGGCGCACAGAAATCCTATAACAGGCTATGTGACTAAAATGTCTAAAAAGAAAACAGCTTTTAGAAGACCACATTGAGTAAAGTAATAAAGTCTAATGGTTGTATGAAAGGAAATAAGTTAAAAGTTTCATTTAACTTTCGGTTAATTAAGCCCCATTCCGAAGTGTATTCATATGAATAAAAAACATGACATGATAAATACTCTATTAAACTGTGTTCCCGCACAGATGTTTTTCTGGATCATATAGTTAACAGAGATTAGTGTCGATATGTTTGAAATTACATGTTGGATTTTTAAATGATGCATGTATCATAACAGATTACAACATGGCTTTATGAGTTGTTTATTAATTAAGGTAGTTTTCAATGCATTTCTTTTAGCTAAACAATTGAATGAGAGATCACTAACCTGTTTAGAAATATGATTATGAAGATGGTAATTTGAGTGTCACGGCATCAGATCCTTACAAATTTATTATTTCTAATATTTTTATTTTTAGCTCGCAACTCATTTATGTCCTTTTTTATAGTATGATGAAAACTGATTCGAGGTAAGTTAAGTTGGATATTCTTGAAAGCCAGGTTACAACAAGCCTTATTGAATACAATTGCTTATAACTTGCTGAAGCGGGTGGGTTTTGTTGATGAAATGGACCTTTGAGTCGTATGTACTACGCTTATATATTTGTAGAACTGTATTATTCTAATTTCTATTGCTATTTTATGATCCATGTTACAAGGGGTTCAGTTTACATATTGAGCAGCTGCAACGGACTTTGATATAACTAGGGATTGGTACCATAAATCTTGCAATCAATGCCGCATGAAACTTCAACCAGCTGGAAAAACATTCGTGCGTGGTGATTATGGGCCAACAACACCGCCTAAACATCTGTGAGCACCGACTGCCACTACCCTCATGTCAAACCGTTAAGAATCATGGTTTTAATACAACAAATATCTAATAAGCATCTCAACAGGTATCTCCTAACTGCAAACATGGCAGATCATACAGCTGAAGCTAAAGCAATATTCTTCGATGATGCTGCTACTGCGCTTATTGGAATTGGCTGAAAAAAAATGATCTGCTTCCACATATCAACATCGAAAGAGTCACGACAAACATCTTTCAGCTGTGGTTTAGTAACAGTAAGGGAACATTAAATCAGTTATATGTCAGTAATCCATTTTGGGTTGTGTTTTATGATTTTTCTGTAGTAGGTCAGATGGGTTAGATGGGTGTAACAACATTTGATAAGTTCTTCTTTCAATGTTTTTTTTCGTGCTAATATTTTTCTAAATATGTTGATACCGCAGGTTTAATCGAATCGCCAATCGAAGCAACGGGTACTCATGAATATGTGCAAGGACGACGCTTGCGGTGGCTGCTGATAAACAACAGGTACGCATTTTGAGGCTTTGGGAAGGCCTGGGGTGGGTTGAATCAAAATTGGGGTGGGTCAAAATGGGTAGTTTAGGGTCTGAGGTGGGTCGAAAGAGCTCAAAAATGACATTCTCAAGCTTTTTCGACTTCCATGGCCAAATGCATCATCTCTGTATGAGCTTTTGGTTCCAGTTCTAGACGAGTTGCCAGTATTCATTTTAAGAATTTCCTTGCCAAAAACTAGGCCCCCAACGAACGAGGTTCGAAACGGATTATTTTTTAACCTACTTATTCTTAATTTCACTTTTGATAGTTGAAGCTTTTTACAATTGATTATGATTTGGTTGTTTCGGTGCATTCGCTGCCCAAATCGGAAAGCCAATAAAATTAGCTAAAAAGCAAGCTGATGAAATAAGTCAAACGCATTGAGCCCTTTCTCTAAAAATATTTTCACGCATCTCTTTCCCTCTATATATTGTTAAAAAATGTGAGCCTTTGTAATCTTCATTTTCCCCCATCCTTTTCCTGTACTGAGGGCGCGTGAAATTGATGAGTGGTCAACAAATCCAAATTATGGATCTCTCATGAAACACGCAGTTAGTACGAGCCTTTTACATGAGGTTTAGGAAACTGGTGAAAGATCAAACAATGTCACATGCATATAAGGTCAGTGTCTGCATGCACTCACTTCCTGAGACAATCAAACCTTCTAATCAATAGATTTCCAAAACTCTTTTTGGGAAGACCAAATAGTGTACAAATACACCATGTATTTTTTTGTTATAAACTTGAGTAATGTTTTTTTTTCAACAAATGAAACTGGAAAAGAAGTACACATTTATGGAGAAAATCTTGAACAAGCATAGAGCTGTACAAATGAAAGCTAAGAAATGAGTTGGAATAAGTGTTGCTGGTGAGGCTCCCAAAACGCCCCACAAATTCATATCCTTAAGCAGATATGTCACGAGTTCTCTCATAGGCTGCTTCAAATGTAGATGAGGTTCAGATACTGTTGAGATATTTTGTATACCAATTATATATGTTGTTATGTCATATGAACTGTTAGCAGAATTCTGTTAATAACGTTAGATTGCACTTGATGAAAATTGGCAGTATTTGGCAATATTAGTATTCTGGAAGTCATTTAGTGAAAGGAAACGGCTTGATACAAACGTAGCGACTGAATTCTTCAACTTCAAACACCACGCAGCGAAGCGCGGGTTTAAATGCATTGGAAGGACATCAAAGCCCCACAAAAACAACCATCACAAACAGGTAACTGAACATCGTTTATCGTTCCTTTCTTTTACCTTTTCTGAACATCTAGAAAAACTCAACCTAAATAACATCGCATGCTAACAGACTACATAGGATGCCAATGTCATTGGTTCTAAGTTCTGTGATTCCCTTGCTGAAACAAGTCAAGTGTTTTTACAAAAGTTGCTTTAGCAGATCCCTATTCAACTTGGAAAACTGAACCAAAAGGGTGGATTATACAGTGTTTCCTGACGTGCTTCTATTAAAATACTAGATCTTCTACAATATTCTTACGATGTTATCTAGCTGATCCGTTAGAGATTAAACTATGTTACGTTTTACACAATTAATACCTACCACAATTAGGAACCTGACCAAACTATGTTACGTTTTACACAATAGAACCCATCGAATAAATATATATATGCTCCATCTATGCTCTATCCAAAGCTTACTATGCTTTAGAAGTTCTAAGATCACATGTCATAAAAATGATTCAAACCAGACACAAAGCCAACTTATGATTTTTCCATGCTTCTGATGTACAATAAAATATTAATGGATCGATAAACTAGGACAAATGAAATGAAGCTGTCCTTATGGCTTGGATTCAGCTATTTGAACATCTCCCTTATAATGTATAACTATTATCATTGCAGACATGGGGGATACAGATATGACGTCCGAACAGGGAGAAGAGATGGTGTAGTTTCACTGACATGCGAGACGACAAGATTGCCTCTTTCAACATTCAATCTCAACCAACTCACTCAGATGTTCGAGAGCAATGGATTAACACAAGACTCACATACACATAATACTATATCGTTATCTTGAATAATAGAGATACAACAGATAAAGAGCATGTCAAAAAGCATAAGTGCAGGCACGTCAAACTCGCGGCTACCTATCAACCATCAACGTAAATAGGTTATTAGGTCTTCATACACAATTTTTTTACCCAGCTTCTACAAGTCCGTTGTAGACCACTTAATCTAAACTTTTGTAATAAATGGTCTATACCAATGTAGGGAAGACTTGGCCTTGCCAGATTGTGCGACATGTGTTGCACGAGTGGTAACTCTGCTAAGAAGGTGTGCAAAAGGGCTGGTACAAATGGGATGGTTGAGATGAAAACGTGTTTTGTACTATGAATTATCATAGTTAATTGAATTTTTATAGGTTAGTTAGGAGACCCTTTATAGCTGAGTTACAAGATCTAACAATTGGTAGCTTTGTCCGTTTAAAGTCTTATCTCTGTAAACGCTGTTATAGACGTAAAATCCCGCGCTACGCAGCGTAGCGCGGGTTACAAACCTTGTTTCTATAACATAGTGGCAATACGTGCAATTAATCCTAATTAAATCCAGTTATGATACAACCTATTACATATTGACTCAAGTTCTTCACATCTATTGTAACTTAACCAAATTCGTCAATGAAAACGGGTCTTTATTATGTGATCAAAAGAATGTCAAGGAATTTTTCTTATCAAACCTCTAATTAGTAAATAAAAATCTTACAGGGACAAAAAGTATTTTCGTCAATGAATTCGAGGCCTTACTGCCTTATGTGACCAATAAAATGACAAAAAGAATATTGGTCGTTATTCTTGAGTCAACGTAAATTTAGCCCTTCTTTTGTTTACTTTGACGTTAACACATAGTTACAAAAAAATGGAAAAAAAATATGATGTTACTGGTCTAGTACGTTTCTATTTCTTCTCAATTGTATTTAATCACGTAGATAATATTCTCACGATTAAAAAGTCGTTACTGATCTAATTGTCAGTTATTTGTAACACCGAACAATTATATAAACACCAAATTCCATCTCTTTAACCAAAGACATTAAAAATGGAAGGAGCCAACAAGAACATCGTTTGTGACTTCTATAAGGCATTGGCTGCGCGCAACACCAACACGGTTCAACGCCTCCTAGCTCCAGATATCGATTGGTGGTTTCACGGCCCACCCGCTCATAAATACAACCTTATGCAAGTGCTAACCGGTGCACGTACTTTTGATGATAATGATTCTTATGTGCCCCTTGTTGTTGTTAGTATTGGGTGCATGGTGGTCGCCGAGGGTTACCATATTCATGGGAGGCGAAAAACCTATTGGGTGCATTTGTGGACCGTCGAGAATGAGAAGATTATAACACAAGTGAGGGAGTATCTGGATACTTCTGTTACTGTTACTCGTATTACAAAATCTAGTAACGTCTTACTGGCCTCACCGCGGTCTCCTATATTCAAGAACATATGGGAGAGCAAACTTTGTGACAGTGTTTCCGTGCCTCGTCTGCTTTTAGTACTTTAATTTACCACTTTTACAAGGTTTTTGTATATTTCTTGGTTCTTTAAACATTCAACTTGAAAAATACAAGAAAATGTTAGTTCGACTGTTTATGTTTTTGACTAAAGAGAAAAGGATCATGTTGGACTCGGCTCATAATAAGGTCAAGACTCAAGACTCAAAACTGGCTTAATTCATATAAATTTGAGTTTTATGATTCATTCATATAAGCTGTCTGAATCTGCCAGTACAAACTTGAAATACGATCATACAAAATTAACTAATTATACTATAAGGCTATAAGCTTGGAATGGGAGGTGTTGTTTTTAATTAAAAACGAGTTGAGGAATAAGTTATCTCTACTACTTTATAAAGCATTTAGCCAATTTTTTATTTTTAGAATTAAGTAAAAAATATTTCCTTTTAAGGAAAGTTTATACTTACACGAATTTAAAAGCTATAAAAGTCATTCAAAAGTTAATACACAATTAATAGAATTATAACACATGCTTATTAAATAAAATTAATATATACACATGAATAAAATTGTAACAACTTATTTTAATCAATATGATTTAATAGCTCAATTAAAAAAAACTGTAACAGTCTCATTTAAAAAAAACTGTAACGTCCCACTAATATTAATAGCCCAATATAAAAAAATACTATAACCTCAATTCATATATAAAGTGAATAAAACATATTTTTTAAATTCACACCAGATTTTTGTAATAGCCCATTCAAATATTTTGTAATAGCCCATTGAAGTATTCAACTATAATTGTCATTTATATTTTATTACTGTTTAGTATCAGTTACAACCACATTTTTTCCTTTTTGTTTGTATAAAAAGTCAACACCTCACTTTTACACATAATTTACCTAACATCTTCTCCTTCTTTATATCATTCGAGATTTACCACCTGGTTTAAAGATTGAGAGGTTGTAGTGCTAACATCCGTAACTAGACATCTTTAAGTTCTATATTAGATTTTATTTATGTTATTTGTTTATGATTTGGGGTTTATTATTCTAGGTTGTTGTTTTCATGAAAGAAGTGGCAGCGGTATTGTGAATACCGAACATGAAGAAGTGGTCGGAGGTGGACACCGGATTTGAAGATGAATGATGTTTTTGGTAATTTTCTTCATCCTTATGTGTTTTGTATGTATATTTTTCTTTCTTTTCATATTTGTTTATAATGTTTTGATATGATTTAATTAATAAATTTGTTCTTGATATCCATGATCTTTATGTATGTTCTTCATATTTATCCATGATTCTTATTTATTCATGATTCTTACTTCATATCTATTCATTGTATAAATCGTTGAGGTATTTTTTTGGCAATTCATGTTTTTATATATTTTCTAATTTTGTAGGTTTATCTCTTTTATTTGTAAAAGAAGGATTGCTTTAGTATATTTGAGAAAATAAAACTTTTTCTTTCTCATTACTTATATAAACAATAAAAAAAGTGTGTAATTTTGTAAAAAGATAGTTAGATTTGTGCATTTTCTCTATGGTTTACAAAAATACACCACTGCCACATTTTTCTATAATTTTATATTTTTCTTCTTTCAAATCTCAGTTAGGTATTTGGTTATAGTTTGTATTTTTATGTTACTTACTTTCTTTTCTTTGTTATGGTTATTACTCATGTGTACAGCTTTGTGTTTGATGATCATAAAAGATGTGAATCATTGGAACGAAACACTATGCCAATGGTTCAGCATATCAAAGAGGAAGAAGGCCACGACATTAGTAAGTAAATCCATCATATAAATCCACACAAACTATTTCATATCTCACACACATAAATGTTTCTTTACAGCAAAAATAGTCTCTCAATATACCCTCACTTTCACTCCTCAACTTTTACGATACTTTCCTTGACTGGCTTAGTGAAATCCCTTAGGTCGTTCCAACTTTCATTATCATAGAGGGCGGGGTCCTCTAATAATGCCTAGGATTCTTTGACGTTTCTGTCATGAAGTTTACCACCGACCGATTGGTCAATGGTTCGTCTTGTGACGGGATTGACATGGTCATAAAAGATTTAGACTTGGAGCCAAAGGTCGATGTCATGATGAGGGACTTTTTGGATTAAGTCCTTAAAATGAGTTCATACTTCAGAAAGAGATTCTCCTTGATGTTGTTGGTACATAAGGATGTCGTTACGAAGTTTTGCAGTCCTTTTTAGTGGAAAGAATTGAGCAAGGAAACGAGTAGTGAGATCCTCCCATGTGGAGATGGATCCTGTAGGAAGACGTTCAAGCCAATTTCTAGCTTGATCGCGAAGGGAAAATTGAAATAAACGCAGGCGCGGTCTTTCCCTATTTACAACATCAAGGTCAAGTGAGTCCACAAGTTTTAAGACATCCTTGAGATGTTGGTTTGGATCCTCGGACTAGTCCGTGGAACGAGCATTCGTTTTGCACCAACCGGATGGTGTCGGATCGAAGAGGTACCACATTGATCCCTTCGGGGAGCTCAATGGTGTTCCTATATCCTTCGTGGCTAGGTCTGGAGTAATATCTAAGAGTACGGATAGGATTCGCGCCTCCCATGGTGGTTGACGAGAATGATTTACGAAACAAATAACACAAAGAAAAGATTGACTACGAGATAGCTAATATAACGAAAATATAATCTCACTTGAAAGGATTCAAGCGAGTAGACCTAAGTTAAACAATGGTCAAAACCTAAATATTCCCCGCGCAGCGGCGCCAAAAACTTGATGTGGTTGTCGTTAAGACTTCAACAAGAAGTTTTACAACTCCCTAGGCAGTGTACCTAATCGTTGCAGTGTAGTATAGGCAAGACTCGGGGGGTTGTTATCGTTCTCTAGGGGAATAGGTTAGGAAGGGTCAATCATGATCTAACAGAGGTCTACAGGGTTGAGAGAAGATTCTTTTTGTATTTTTATTTTATAGAAAGCAGTAAATATCATGGTTTGATAGTTTGGTTTGTTTATCTAATTAAACTAATTATATTCTAAACTACTGGTGATAAGTTTATGATAAAAAGATGTATTTAATTAATCATGTACTACTCCTTAGATTGTTTCTCCTAATCATGTTGCTTTGTTACACTTGTGATGATCTGTGTAAGTATTTCCTAAGTCATGAACGAATTACCCGAACCCGCCGTCTATTTAATATTTCGTTAAGGCAACGCACAAGTAATGTAGTATGAAAACTATTACAAGGCCTCTAAGAGTATATTAAATGCAATTGAAATATCTTAAGAAGGATCAACCATATTGGAGGTAAGGTAGTATGAAGACTGTTACCATATGGTATTATTTCTACACACTTGCGTTTCCTTAGACGTCTATGCTAATTTAATGTCTTATGACTAGTTTTCTAAAGCCTAGCGCGCACATCTATCACAAGAAGCAACATTAAAAGGATCTACAATATAAGTTTCATACAATCATAAGTAAATACAAAAAAGGGTTTAGCCTCGCATGTTATAAGGAAAGCAAGAACATAAATCAATCAAACAACACATAGACATATTGAATGATTAAAGATAAATAATCTTACTTGATTAAAACATGGATTAAGGTCAGTTACAATAGCGTTTTGAGGCCCTAAAAATGCCTTAAAAGCTGCTAGAATGACTAGGGTTCGTCTCCCAAAAGTTATACAAAGTTACCCACTTAAAACCCTAAATTCGGTTTAATATATATAGAGAAAGCGTCGCGACGGCGTCCAGTTATAGTCGCGACGCCATCACAAAGTAGAATCTTCTATATTTGATTTAAGTTAGTTACGCCCTGACGTCGTCGTCAATTCTCTGACGCCGTCACTAGAAAGATCGCGACGACGTCGCTTTATGCTTGCGACGTCGTCTCCACACTCTGTGAGCACGATTCTTCAAGAGATTTAGTGTAGGTCCGTATTCTTGTCCGTTTCTTCTCTCAATGAGCCTAAGTCACGTGTATTTCCTCCAAATGTCATTCGAGTGTTAAAAACCTGAAAACAAAAGATTAAGCACATAATCTGGGCATATTTGCATGATTTAAGGGGTTAAATGACCCCAAAATAATATATAAAATGACACCTCATCAACATGGTTAACAATTTATAACAATAAATAAGCAACTATAAGTCAATAAACCCGAATTATAAGCCAAGCAACATAATAAGCGTGTCGGATCATGTAAAAACCCTAACCATGTTTAGTTTTCCAAATTTTAGGTGACGCTTAAGAGTCTTTATTTCACAAAATAAAACCCTAATCGGGATCACACATAAAAAGCAAGAAAAATAACACAAATTTACATTTTTAAGTGTTTTTACCGTTTTTATGTAATTATAATCTATATGAATGGCTCATGATGCCACTGTTGGAATTAGTTATCTAATAACCTAATATTACACATAATATTCTACGAGCTACGCAGCGGAATATAAACACATATAGCAATTATAATTAATATAAAAAACATAAACAAAAACCGTACCTTATAGCAATCAAGCTATGAAAGAAACCGGAGGTTACGAGAAAAAAAAATAAATAGTGAAATTAAATAGTATTGAAAATGACCTGAGAATACGGAATGTTACAGTATCCACACTACACGTTACCTGATATCACCCGAATGCTAGTTCCTCGAATTAACGAATACCAAATACTAGAAAATCAAACTTCGGGTTCCCTTCTTGGGGATCCCTTGGGACGAATAGAGAGAGAGAAGAAGAGATGAGATGAATAAATCAGGCTTAGGGATCCACTATTTATATTGCTAGAATTAGGACACCCTAATCATAGTAACTTAGGGCCTAAGCTAGCAAAAGCCCAACCCTACCTCCTTGGTTCTTTTGGCCGTCCCATATGCAAGCCCAAACACACTTTGGGTTGACTTTTTAACTTTTCATAATTAACATATACATTACATATTAATTAAGGGACTTAAAGTTAATTATTCTTAAATGAACTAATTAATGACCGTTTAATATTCTATCGTTAGTGTATTAATCGAATGATATCTAAGTGTATATGTGTGTGACCCCATAGGCTCACGTATTTCTAGCCGTATAAATACCCTTATGACATGAGCGCATCCCAACAATGGCAGTCTTAGTTGCTGTAAGGACCGTCTTTTAGCAAATGGCATCACACTGCTTAAGGATATTAATGTTGATGAGACATTTAGTCTAGTGGTTAAACCGACTACTATCAGTACGGTTCTTAGTCTCATTATTTCTTGACGTTGGCATGTTCATGAGCTTGATGTCAAGAATGCCTTTTTACATGGATATCTTTCAAAGATAGTTTATATTCATCAGCCCCCTGGCTTTAAGGACCTGCAACGTCCCAATCATGTTTGTCCTTTATAGAAGTCATTATATGGACTTAAGCAGGCCTCTTAGGCTTAGTTCTACAGGTTTGCTTCATATGCTACTCAAGTTGGATTTCATCATATTCATTGTAATTCTCAACGACATTGGCCTAATACTACATGTTTGCTTATGTATGTGGATGATATTGTTTTGACAGCCTTTTCTACTGAGTTTCTTCATAGGATTATTTCATATTTTCATGATGAGTTTTCTATGACAGACCTTGGACCGCTTAATTGTTTTCTTGGTATATCGATTGCTCTCAATGCTTCCGGGATCCATTCTCAGCAGAAGTATGCTACTAAGAACCTTGAGCGTGTTAATATGCTCACTTGTAACCCTGTTTGACTCCCGTCAACACTAAGGCCAAACTTGCAGGTGATTAGGATCTTGTTTCAGATCTTACTTTATATAAGAGTCTTGCAAGTGTTCTTTAGTATCTTACATCCACACGCCTGAACATCTCATATGTTGTTCAACAGTTGTGTCCTTTAATGCATGACCTTTAGAGCCACTGCTTGCAGCTCTTAAGCGAATTTGACGATATGTTAAGAGTACTTTGAGTTATGGCTTGCAACTTTATTTATCATCCACGACTTTTTTGGTTTCTTACTCTGATGTTGATTAGGCGAGTTGCCCTATTACTTGCAGGTCTACATCAGGTTATTGTGTTTTTCTTTGCAGCAACCTTTTCTCCTGGTCCTTCAAGCGCCAGTTTATGCTTTCTCGGTCTAGTGTTGAGGCCGAGTATTAGGTTATTGCCAATGAGGTTCTTGAGACTTGTTGGTTGTGTAATCTCTTACGTGAGTTGTTTATAGCGATGTCATTGGTATGTGCTTAATTACACATACCTTTTTTTAATTAAAAACGAGCCTAAATGACCAAAAACAGACAAAAACTGCCAAATATATGTTTGTTTTGCAGGAAACGGATATCACACAAAAGAACGAAAAACAAAGCCAAAAACGACAAAACTGAGCACGGAATAGAAAAGTGTGAAAATACAAAGCCAAATCGAAGCCAAAAAGTCAGCCAAGTCAAGAAGTCAACAAAAAAGTCAAACAGTCAAAGTCAACCCTGACAAAGTCAAGTCAACTCCGAGAAGCTAAATCAAAAAAAATATAACTTGAGGGACTGAAATTGCCAAATCCCAAAGTTATATTACTAAGATAAAAAGACAAGGGTTGAAAATGCAATTTAAAGAAAATACAACTTAAGGGGGCAAGTCTGCCAACCCCTTAAAGTTGTAACACCACAAGGACGTGTACTGCAAAGACTCAACACACTTTGAGGGGTTGTTTCTGCCATTTTCTGAAACTTGTACACAAACAAGGACCTAATTTGCAACAACAGCATACAAGTTGAGGGGCTCAACTTGCCTTCCCCCCAAACTCTTACCCTGTTAACCTTGAAAACAGACTTTCCCGCCAAATACACCCCAAACCCACTCACGTGTTCCCCCCCATCTTTACCCTGCAACATCAATTACACAAAGGGTAAACCTTACCCTTCACCTCCACTATCTCCCCCCAGCTTTATAATTGCCATGTTGGCAATCCTTCACCATTTTCAAGTAATTTCGATGGCTAGATTGACTCAAAAAGAAGCACAAGAAGATTGAATGGCTGAGATTACTTTTATCAAGTCCCTCACACAACAAAAACACCTTGTGAAGCTCTCACAAAAGAAGCACAGGTGAGAAGACCAAGAAGAGAAGACTTCGGCTATAAATAGAGCCTTTTGTAAGCCTTTAAGGCATCTTAGCTTATCTTAGTTTTATTGTAATTTTTATTAAGTCATTTTAGCATTTTATTCAGTTTATTTTACTGCCTTGTACTCTTTTTAAGAATTAATGAAAGTTTGAAGTTTATGAGTTAAAAAGTCAAGTTTTTAAATTCAAGTGCTTAAGTGTTTGATTTGTGTTTAAAATGTGTTAAGAAGCTCTCACTTAAGCTTATTTATAAGCTGTTTTCATTAAGTAAACTAAAAAAGCTAATTAGTTAAGAAACAAAATCAAAAAATCCACCAAAAAAGTACCACAGCTTATAATTTTGGATGATAAGCCAGAAATGGATGGGCTTATGGACAATACCAGCTTATCTTTGATAAGCTTAATTGCCCTTGTTTAGAGCAAAGGGACTTGTAAGTCTCTTTTCTTTGATTTTAAGCTTATTTAACTGCATTTGCTTATTTACAGCTTAATTGTGCTCATTTTCTTTTTCAATATGCTTATTTATGCTTATTATTGATGTATGAGTGTTTGTTTTTAAGACCCTTGGCCTAAATCTCCTTAAAACAGCTTAAAAAGCCATTTTTAGAAATTAAAGGGGTGTTTGGGACAGTGACCAAAATGGGTCAATTTGGTTCATGCATGGGTTGTAGTCATTTAGTCAGCTTCATTTAGCTTAATTATAGTCTAATAAGTAGTTTAATCAAGTTTTTATTCATTAAATCTCAAAAACTAAGTTTAAATTAGCTAAGTCTTGAATATGAGGTAATTAGATATTATATAATATCTTATTTTTGATAAATTGCTTAAAGTGGCTATTAGACCTTGTTCACATGTTCAATTCAAGTGTTGTAATGCAGTAGGATTGTGGTTAAATAGAGTACTAGTGTAGTTTAAGACTTAGCCAAAAATCTGCATAAGTAGTTAAAAAATGAATTTTGAGCTTTTTCATTAGCTTATTCTGGCTTATCCAGAGTTTCAAAATACTTTTTGAGTTTTGATTTTTGTTCTTTGAGCTTTAACCTTGATCTGTTTTCAGCTTATATGGTCACAAGAATCCATTTGTTTGCTTAATTTTAAGCTCAAAAGTGTTGTTTCATTCAGATTTGAAAAAAGAAAGAAAAAATTTCTAAGTGTTGAAAAAATGACAAATGCCATTTTCAATGAGCTTTTTGAGTGCTTATTTGGATTTCAAACTCAATTTTGACTACTGATCATTATAGCTTATTGAAAGGACTTTTTAGTGTTATAAACCACTAAGCCATAGGAATCCATCTTCTAGCTTATTTTTAAGCTAGAAAAGTGGTCCAAAGGCTGTTTTTCAAACAGCCTTAAGCTTAAAAGCTTAATTGGCTTATATGAGCTTATGGCTTATTGTTTCTGCTTAATTTTTGTTGCATCAGGTTAAATAAGTTAGATTAGATAGCTTTTTAGGCTTTTTAGCTTATTTTAAGCTTATTTGAGCTTATTGTCAATTTGCTAAATTGCATATTTCTCCCCTGGTGCTGAGAGCTTAAATAAGCCAACTTTTGGCTTATTTGGTATTTTTAATTGTAACTTTTGATTGTTATTTGCTTATTACATGTGCTTAAGTGTTTATGATTGCTTATTTTACCATTTGAATTGCTTATTTGCCTTAAAAAGTCAAAAAGAAAGAGGCAAATGTGCCTTTGGTTTAGTGAAGCAAATCTGTCTGTCTTAGCTTTTTCAAGCAGCTTTTTCTTAGCTTATTGTTTGTCCAAAATAATTTTAGTTTGCTTTTTCTAGTTTATAAGCTCTCAAGAGTCTGTCTAAGAGCTTATTTATAAGCCCAAAGTTGCCACCTTGTCTGTTTTACCTACTTTTTTACGTCAGATAGCTTATAAGCTTTTCTAAGCTTATTTTTCTTTCATTTTGCTTATTTAGAGTCTGCATTAGCTTATTAAGTATAGTTAGGTCTAATTTTGTAGCTTATTTGCACTTTTATAGCTTTTTAAATCCAAAAAAAAGAAAAAAAATAAGCCATTAAGCTTATTAAGCCTTTTCTGTCCATTTCAAGTCTTTTTTTAGCTTATTTATAAGCTTTTGTAAAAAGTTGTAGTTATAAAAATAGCTTATTTTTATGTCCTCTTTAACTTTGTAAAAAAAAATTTGAAAAAAGGGGGGGTGGGGGGAAGGAGGGAAGTCCCAAGGAGCTGAGGCTCGAACTCAGGACCTCACCTCCCTCAACCCTCTTAAACACACACCACACTACCAACTGCGCCCTTGGGTCTTTTCTGTTAGACCCTTGGGCCAGTTTATTTATAAACACATTTTGGCCCATAAGCCTATTAAGCTGTTATAGCTTATTACACAGCTTATTCGATAAGCTGTGTAAGTCTTTTTATTTTTCATAGGGCCTTTAACTTGCAAGCTATTTTGTGTGAATTTTTCATAATTTTTTATAATCATTTAGTATTTTTTATAATTTATTTTCATTAAAAATTTAAAAAATTCATAAAAAATAAAATAAAAATCAGAAAAATATAAACTTTTTTTTAAACTTCGTTTTTAGTCAAGTAGAATCTATTTTGAGTTTAAAAATTGTTCTCTGATTAAAATTGTGTAATTTAGGTTTTTAGCCCTCGCGTTTTTACATTTACGTCTACGTTTTAGATTAAAATCATTCTAGCTTTCGTTTTTAGGTTTTCTTTAATCATTTTTGCATTTTTAACTTGTAGTAATAGAAAACCAATCATAATCTTGTAATATTCAAACATCGATTATCAATTCGTCATTCGATTTTCCATTCAAGCCTCGTTGGGACATAACGACCCGGAAATCATACTTCCGGACACATATATATTTTAATTTGAGAATTTTTAACCAATCCTTGGCTAAAGGTAATTGGTTGATTATTTTCCTATATTATTATATATATACTATAAACAAATCAATTTTTGGCGCCGCTGCCGGGGAGGCTGTGAAACGAATTTCGTAACGTTTGACAAATTGTGTTTGAATTTATGAATATCTCTTTTATTTTTATAAAAATACAAAAATATTTTTCATTTCTTTTTAGTATATATTTATAAAATAAGAAAAACCAAATACGACGTACGGCTCACCTCGATTTGATTAACAAACTATAAAGTGGGTATAAGGAGGGTTTTTCCGGGGAACTACGACCTAAAAGGAGAAGTAAGCTTCGCGCTATTCCTACTCCTCCGCTCACCTGTGCGTTTATCTTTTTGAGAGCTACCGTGAAGTAAGTAGATTATTTGGTTGAAGTTGTCCTACCTCATTGTCCGTTAAAATACATTGTGAATAAATCATTGAAAAAACCAAAAAAAAATTAGTGTAAATTTTCTTTTTATATTTCTATTTTGTGCATGCGCACTCGTTCTCAAGCCCGTAAACGTCGACAACAACAAGTCCGACAAACTTCTGTTGAATCACCCAATCTTGAGAAACCAAATAACAATCAAGAAACTTTCAATCCCTCCCAAAGTTACGATAGGCCTATAATCGACTATGGCGCAAAAATTGCTTCTAGAATCAGGATGTCCCCCTCAGGATCCTGATAAGTTGGATCAACTTCAGATGAAATTGGATCATCTTCAAGAGCAAGAAACGAATCTGCTTCTTCCATTAAGAGAAAATCACTGCCCCCGAAAGGAGTGAGAGTTGGAGAAGCAGTAGAAACAATATGCTCAAAATATGGAGTGGGATTGCCACTCGCGACCACTCGAGTACGTCGGTTAAGCTTATGCTTTTCCCATTTTCCCTCGAGGGAGCCGCCCGGATTTGGCTTGAAAAAGAACCCCCTCGATCGATTCTTACATGGGATGATCTTGTTTCGAAATTCATTAACAAATTCTTCCCTCCCTCTAAAACAACAAATCTTCGAAATGAAATCACGAGATTTCAACAAAAATTTGATGAAACGTTTTACGAGGCATGGGACCGATTCAATGATCTTCTTAGGGGATGCCCGCATCATGGGTTTTCAGAATTGCATCAACTCGATACATTCTATAATGCCCTAAATTCGAATGATCAAGATTCATTGAACTCCGCTGCGGGTGGTAACTTTTTGGATAAAATGCCTCGAGAATGCCTAAAAATCATCGAGAGCAAGTCCAAAGTTCGTCAATCACGAAGCAAGGCAGTCGTTGCCAAAGTGAGTACGAGCTCTTCTACCCCAGCAGTTTCACCCGATGTTGCTGAACTTAAAGATATGGTTAGAACATTGATTCTCGATAAGAAGAACCAAACCCCAGCTCCCGTAAAAGCGGTTGAGCAAAGTTGTGTAACTTGTGGGGGTGGTCATTCTTACCAAAATTGTCCAGCCACCGATGGCAACATTTATCGTGACAATATCCAAGAGTATGTGTCACAAGCCGCCGCGGCTAATTTCAACCAAGGAAATACCGGTGCCCGACCTCCGATGGTTGCAAACCAAATTCGACCTCCAGGTTTTCCTCCCTTGCAAAACAATCAAAACAATCAAGTAAACCGTTACAACCAAGGAAACCATTATAATCAAAACCGGGGGAACAATTACAACCAAAACTGGGGGAATAATTTTAACCAAGGGCCAAATTATCAACCCCCAAGTAATCAACCCCCAGCTTACCATGCTCCGGTTCCTCAAGCTCCGGGTGTGCCAAAGAATGATTTTGAGATCTACGTCAAAGCCAATGATGCAGTCATAAGAAATGTGCAAACTCAAGGCCAAACCATGCAAAATCAATTGGACGGATTGCAAAATCAATTGACCAATTTGACGGATATGCTTTCCAGGTTTGTGGCTTCTAATACCGCCTCTACTTCAGGTTCGGGAACTCTCCCGAGTAACACCGTTACTAACCCGAAGGAGGATTTGAAAGGTATCACCACCCGGAGTAGTGTTGCTTATCAAGGACACATGATTCCTCCCACTTCATCTTCTTCTCCGAAAGTAATGAATCGTGATACCGAGGTTACAAAGGACATGATGCTTCCTACTAATAACGGAAGCACCGAAGACGTCCAACCTCCGGTAGTTCAAGTCCAATCTCGTAATCCAACTTCCGAGCCCGTTGTTGCTCCCGTTAGTGCTTTGATGCCTAACCAACAAACATCAACTCCATTTCCTTCAAGAAGAAATGATGAAAGGCGCCGAGAAAAAGCTAACGATCAAATTGAGAAATTCTACGAAATCTTTAGAGATTTGAGTTTCGAAATTAGCTTTACGGATGCCTTGACCCTTATGCCGAAATTTGCCTCGACTCTAAAAACTTTAATCGGAAACAAAGAGAAGTTGAGTGAAATGGCTAGAACTCCATTGAACGAGAATTGCTCAGCGGTCATCCTAAACAAGTTACCGAAAAAACTTGGAGACCCTGGCCGATTTCTTATTCCATGTGAATTTTCTGGGATTAATACATGCAACGCCTTGGCCGATCTCGGCGCAAGCATTAATCTTATGCCATATTCCGTCTGGAAAGATCTCTCTCTTCCCGAACTAACCCCAACTTGCATGACGCTAGAGCTAGCAGACCGTTCAATCACTGAACCAATCGGTATCGCCAAAGACGTCCGTTTAATGGTGGGAAAGTTCCAGTTTCCAGCAGATTTTATGGTCGTAGATTTTGAACCAGACCCCCGAGTACCTTTAATTCTCGGGAGGAGTTTCTTAAAGACCAGTCGTGCATTGATAGATGTTTACGAAGGTGAAATAACCCTTCGTGTTGGCAAAGAGGCCATCACATTCAATCTGGACCAAACTTCGAGATACACGGCTAATTACAATCATATGACGGCGAACCGAATCGACGTCATTGAATTGGCAAGTGAAGAATACTCGCAAGAAGTTCTAGGTTTTTCTGATTCAGTTGCATACGGTAATCCTTCTCCGGATTACGATCCAATTGTTTCAAATTCTTCACCAACACTAACTCCTTTCGGGGATAGTGATTTTCTCCTTCTCGAAGAAGCAAATGCTTTTATAGCTATCAATGACGAGCCAATTTCACGGGAAATTGATGCTACTTACTATGATCCGGAAGGTGACATTCTTATTCTGGAAGCACTTCTCAATAGTGAACCATTACCTCCTCTTCCGAATCATAAAGATTATTCACCCGGAATCCGGGAAGAACTTAAAGTTGTTGAAGCTAAATCATCATTTGATGAGCCTCCCGAGGTTGAACTCAAGGACTTGCCACCTCATTTAGAATACGCATTTTTGGAAGGCGACGACAAGTTGCCCGTCATAATTGCGAAAGACTTGAAGGATGAGGAGAAGGCAGCTCTTATCAAGGTTCTAAAGTCCCACAAGCGAGCCATCGCTTGGAAACTCTCCGATATCAAGGGTGTTGATCCAGAGTTTTGTACTCACAAAATCCTTATGGAAGAGGACTACGAACCAACAGTTCAGAGTCAAAGACGGGTAAACCCAAAGATCCATGACGTCATCAAAAAAGAGGTTGAAAAACTCCTTGACGTGAACCAGTATTAAAATTTATCCCGATCTCTGACATTCCCATGGGTAAGCCCGATACAGTGTGTACCAAAAGAAGGTTGGTATAAAAACAGACGTCAAGAATAGATGATAATGATTTTGATAGCAAACAAACTCGATTGGTCACAGGGGTGGAGTGGTGTGCCTTGAACTAGAGAAAGTTGAATGTAGCCACCTGAAAAGACCATTTCCCCATTGCCCTTCATGGATCTAATGCTCGAGAAAGACACTCCGGGAAACCAATACTATTGTTTCCTCGATGGCTTCTCGGGTTATTTTCAGATTCCCATTGACCCGAAGGATCAAGAGAAGACAACTTTCACTTGCCCATACGGAACGTTCGCCTATCGCCGCATGCCTTTTGGGCTATGCAATGCACCCGACACGTTTCAACGATGTATGATGGCAATCTTCCATGACATGATCGAAAAGACAATGGAAGTGTTCATGGATGACTTCTCGGTCTTCGGGGATTCTTTCTCTACATGCCTATCCCATTTGGAAAAAATGTTAAAACGGTGTGAAGACACCAATTTATCCCTAAATTGGGAGAAAAGCCATTTCATGGTGAAGGAAGGCATTGTTCTTGGACACAAAATTTCTAAGTCGGGAATTGAGGTCGATCGTGCTAAAGTTGAAGTTATAGCCAAGCTCCCTCACCCGACTACTGTGAAAGGTGTCCGTAGCTTTCTTGGGCATGCCGGTTTTTACCGACGTTTCATACAAGACTTTTCGAAAATTGCCCGTCCAATGACCCACTTGCTTGAAAAAGAGACTCCATTTTTCTTCTCAGAAGAGTGTATCGAATCCTTTAATACACTTAAAAGAAAATTGACTGAGGCTCCAATTTTGATTGCTCCCGACTGGGACTTGCCCTTCGAACTAATGTGTGATGCAAGCGACTTTGCAATTGGGGCAGTCCTAGGGCAACGAAAGAACAAGCATTTCCAACCAATTCACTATGCCAGCAAGACAATGACCGAAGCTCAAGCACACTACACTACGACCAAAAAAGAATTACTTGCCGTAGTGTACGCTTTTGAGAAATTCTGGTCGTCATAATCTCTTTTGTCCAAGACATAGTGTAAACCGACCATTCTGCTATAAAGTATCCTTTCTAAAAAAGGATGCAAGGCAAGAACTGATGCGGTTGATCCTGTGCTCCAGAATTCGAATGTTTGAGATCCGAGACATAAAAATGACAAAAAACTTGCCGCCGACCATCTCTCCAGACTTGAGAACCCTCATCAAAATGAGTTTGAGAACAAGGAAATCACAGAAACATTTCCACTAGAGACTCTTGGATCGATTTCTCTCGTGATGAAGTTACCCATGGTTTGCAAGACATTGCAAACAAAACAATGCGGGGAACTTCATTGTCAAGGGAATGTCGTCCCAACAGAAAAACAAGTTTTTTAAAGATGTTAAACACTACTTCTGGGATGACCCTTTTCTATTCAAGATCTGTGCAGACCAAGTAATTAGGCGTTGTGTTTCGGGGCAAGAAGCTTTTGACATTCTTAAAGCTTGCCACAGTGGACCCACCGGGGGACACTACGGTGCCAATTACACCGCTAAAAAGGTCTTCGATTCAGGATTTTATTGGCCCACGATCTACAAGGATGCCCACAGGTACGTTGTCACCCGAGTGTGACAATAGTCCAAACTCAAGGCAAAATATCGTCAACGTGGATGAGATGGCTACAAAACCCTATCCAAGTTTGCGAAATCTTTGACATTTGGGGCATTGATTTTATGGGGCCGTTTCTATCTTCAAGAGGGAACAAATATATACTCGTGGCAGTCGATTACTTATCGAAATGGGTTGAAGCGAAAGCGCTCCCCACCAATGATGCCCGAGTTGTTTGCAAATTTCTTAAAACTCTCTTCTCCAGATTTGGTGCCCCTCGTGCAATCATAAGTGATCGCGGAACCTATTTTTGCAATGACCAATTTGCAAAGGTCATGCTTAAATACGGAGTCACTCATCGTCTCTCCACCGCGTATCATCCACAAACAAGTGGACAAGTTGAGGTATCCAATCGTGGTTTGAAAAGAATTATTGAAAGGACCATAGGCAAAAATCGTGCCTCTTGGCCGGACAAACTAGATGACGCTCTCTGGGCCTTCCGTACAGCTTACAAAACACCCATCGGGTGCACTCCGTACAAGCTTGTATATGGAAAGGCATGTCATCTACCGATTGAGTTGGAGCACAAAGCTTACTGGGCCCTTAAGCATACAAACTTTGATATCAAAACCGCGGGTGATCACAGAAAAGTTTAGCTCAACGAACTTAATGAACTTCGTGATCATGCCTATGAAAATTCTTTAATTTACAAGGAGAAAACAAAGAGAATCCATGACTCCAAGATCAAAAATCGCGTTTTCAACGTCGGTGATCGAGTCCTCCTCTTTAACTCTAGATTAAAGATTTTCTCAGGCAAGCTTAAGACCCGTTGGAGTGGACCATTCACTGTAACCCAAGTTTTTCCATATGGCACTGTCGAGTTATCCCAAAACTCCGGGCCAAATTTCAAAGTGAATGGTCATCGTTTGAAGCACTACTTTGGAGGGGACATACCAACCGAGGTTGTCCCGGATCTCCAAACGTTCCCCATGGACCAATAAATTCAGGGACGGGTCAAGCATAGCGACCTTAAACAAGCGCTTCGTGGGAGGCACCCCATGCTTATCAGTAGTAGTAATAAATAAGTGTTTTTGTGTGAGGAGGCTTACATTTTCCATTACCCGTGTTTTGTCCATATTTTGTGTGCTTTGTGTTGTATGTCCAGATTTCCCAGATTGTAAAGACTCTTGTGCTCTCAGTTTTATCTTTCACTCAAGAGTTTCACATCCTCAGCTTCATTTTAGGAATCCAGTATCCAAATCTAATCGACTAACGTTTTATCTTTTGGCACACTTCATAAACGGCCTTAGATTTACGTAGGTACCCCCTTTAAAACATCGAGGACGATGTTTAGTTCTAGTATGGGGGGAATCTTCGATTTGATTTTGCCTGCAGCCGTTGTTGTCATGTAATCCCGTTTTTACCACCAAAATTTTTGCAAAAATACCAAAAAAAATGAAAAAATTTAAAAATTTTCAAAAATAAAATAAGTGTTTTGTCACAGTTTTGACTTTCCTAATGGGTAGAATGAGAATAAATTTTGACTCGATCGGGCGTGTTGAGCCCTAGCTTTGTCCCTTAACCATTTAATAAACAAAAGTTTATTAGGCTAAGCATTCGCGGATCCTTTTATTAGGGATTTTAAATTTGAGAAGAACGGAAAATGATAGTGTTATTTACAAGTAGGATGCTAAACAAGGATTATTTGAAAATCTTAAAAGCTTATAAGTGTAACTTGTTGCTTTTTCTTCCGGAAGCTCTTAACCTGACTAATAAACATGCTTAATTTTGCTTTAACTTTAAACTGACATTTTCTAAAAAGAAGCTCTTTCGGAAACGAAAATATTCATCTTAGTTCAGCTTTATACTTGAGTTTCTAAAACAAAATTTTCTCTATTACGAAAAATATAAAAAAAAATGATAAAAAATAATATAAACTGTGGGCTGATAAAGGTTTACTGCATCTTGCCGGCTCACAACCGATGTTGCAGTCTTCAAAACAAGGCCCATAGTGAGATAATAAATCAGTAGGTGTTATCAAATAAAAGCCGTCGTCAGACTAAGTCACTACATCTTGTCGGAGGCGTGGCCGATGTTGTAGTCATGTAAATGATGACGGTAAGTTAAGTAGAATTATAGCAAATAAACGAAAATTTAATGGTTAAAGATTTGCATTTTCTAAAACCAAGTAAATTTAGGAACCAAGAATAACTTGCTTTAAAGACTTCAACAGTTGTTGTTGCCCGTTGGTAGAATAAATTTCGATTAAGTATTTCTCCGTGGGGTGTCACAAACCAGGGCACTTATCTAATGAGCAGGGACTTCCAAAAGAAAGGTACGCTACTGGAATAGTCTCACCAATGAAATCATTAAATTTTTGATGTTTGCGTCTTGAGTAGTGTTGTTTTATTTAGCGGTAATCTAAAAAATTCGGCCTAAAAGGGTGGAGGTATCCCGCTAATACATTGCGAACATTCTCCAGTATGGGTCTCAAACCTGATACCTAAGTCGAACTAAACGGCTGGGATCTATTCGAGAATATGCTGGTTGGTGGTTTCTAGTCTTTTCCCTCAGATTTTCCTTCAGAAATATCGTTATGGCAACATAAACTATACTACTTTCTAAAATTGTTGATCTAAATTAACTCAAAATTAAGCACAAACACTTTATAGAATAATTGTCGGTAGCAAAAGTTGAGCAAGTTATAGTTTAAAGTAGTGTTAAGCATCTATTACATGTACTTAACGGTGATTTCATTTTCACGCTTAGATTGGGACTAGTGAAAAATCAGGGACGATGAATTTATCCATTCGACATCCGTAGATTATTCTATGAGCACTTCTCATTCTATGATCTCAGTGTTGATAAAATAAAGGAAGTCAAACAAATAGTTAAGAAAAGAAAAAGAAAATCCAAAAAAAAATATAAAAAATTAGGGGTAGTTAGTGTACATAAAAAATGGTGAAAACGGGACTTGTCGAAACTATTGGTTCTTTATCTCCTTTGACGAACACTTAGCTACTTTTCAAAATTATTAGTCAAGGGGGATCGAGATTCTTAGTTTTCGTAAATGTTTACTTCATAACATTGCGTGAGGACACGACAATACCTTAGTATGGGGGATTTTGGTATGTGCTTAATTACACATACCTTTATCCATTAAAAACGGACTTAAATGACCAAAAATAGACAAAAACTGCCAAATATATGTTTGTTTTGCATTTGTATTGTGCAGGAAACGGATATCACACAAAGGACGAAAAACAAAGCCAAAAATAACAAAACTAAGCACGGTATGGAAATGTGTGAAAAGACGAAGCCAAATCGAAGCCAAAAAGTCAATCAAGCCAAAAAGTCAACAGAAAAGTCAAATAGTCAAAGTCAAAGTCAACCCCGACAAGAGTCAAAGTCAACTCCGAGAAGCCGAAGCAGAAAATATAACTTGAGGGACAAAATTGCCAATTCCTAAAGTTATATTACAAAGAAAAAAGACTACAAGGGCTGAATTTGCAGTTTACTTAAAATACAAGTAGAGGGGGCAAAACTGCCAAACCCCCATACTTGTATTAACACAAGGACTGACTTTGCAAAAACCCTATATGAGTTGAGGGGGCTTTCTTGCCAAACCCTCAAACTCATTTAACCATCAAGGACGAAATTTGCAATAAACATTATAAGAATGAGGGACTATTCTTGCCATCCACCCAAACCTTACCCCTCTCCCCCAAAATTAAACACAGATAAACCCTAACCCTAACCTATTTTCCTGCCAAGACTCAAACTCCCACCACAGGTCACGAGGTTACCCTCCCCTCTTCCCCAAAACACTCAACCTCCTTTTTACCCTACAACTCAAATAACCAGTGGGTAAGACTTCACCTTCACCTCCACTACCACCCTCATTGCCAAGTTGGCAATCTCACATTATTCAAAGCACAAATCGAAGGCTGTGATTGTTTTTAAAGAAGCACAAGTTGATATCAAGGGTCTAGATAAGAGTTTGGGTTCCCTCTCACACAAACATCTCAGCTCTCTCTCTCACAAAGAAAGCACGTGTTGAGGACCCAAGATGAAGGATTGAAGAACCATAGAAGAGCTCATAAGGACTATAAATACCCAAGCCAAGACACAAGAAAGACATCAGCTTTTTATCTTAATTTCCAGTTTAATTTTGTACGAATTTTAAGTTGTTGAGTTTATTTCAGCTTATCTCTTAAGCATTGTACTCCTTCTCAGTTATAATACAAGTGAAATTTCAAGTTTTAAGTTTTTGAGTTATATTTTCCATTTATTAAAAATCATAAAAATCAAAAATATAAGTCTGTCAAAGCAAGGAGCATAGCAAATTGTGGATGGCTATGGTTTTAGAGCTCCATGGGGAGCATTAGGTGTGTTTGTGATTGCTGAATTCATACAGGAAGCTTAAGGAGCTTGTAAGTTCCTTTAAGGTTCAATTTCATTCAAAATCAACTGTAGCATTGCTTATTACTCTGTATTGGTGCTTATCCTTGCTTATTTTGTCTCTTTTCAGCCTTATATGTCATACATTTACATTTGAGATCACCTTAGTTAGTTAAATCCAAGTTAGAGTTAAAACTGCCTTCATTTGGGTTAAAACTGCTTATTAACTTATCTAATTAATAAGTGCTTTTCAGTTTTTGTATTATACTTATTATGCTTTAAAATTGTTAGTTTTCTATCTGTTAATAATAACACAAGCTTAATTCATCCTAAACTAGTGTAGAATTAAAATAGGAAATCTTAAAGGGGTGTTTGGGATAAGCCCCAAAATGGGTCAATTTGAGTATAAATCCCTTTGGGTCAACTTAGCCAGCTTACATTCCCATTTTAAGGTAGTAAAAGTGAATTGTTTCAAGTTTTACAAGTTTTAAATTTGTTTTTAAGGTTTTTACAAAACACCCTTTGAACCTGTGGTAACACAGTTCACTCAAAGGGCTTAATCTATTAAGCTTATTGAAGTAGGTTTTAGAGCTTGGTTTTGTGTCTAAATTAGTGTCCAAAAGTGTTTTTAGTTATCCTTTTTCTTAAGTCAAAATCTGTCAAAAAAATTTGTCAAGTTATTTTCCATAAAAAAGGGCTTCATTTTCACTTACAAAAACCAGCAGGTTTTAATGAATCTTAGCTTTTGATTTTTTTGAAAATAAGCTCCCCTCAAGCTATTCTTAATCTGTTTTGCCTTAACTTTCAGTTTAGAGCTTATTTGACAGCTTATTTATAAGCTGTCAAATAAGACCCCTTTTGTTTTGTAAACCTCCCCTGGTGCTAGGCAGTGGTTTTCAAACCACTGCTTTTGGCTTATTTGTTAAGTTTAGTTTAAGTAAAGTGCATTTTTAGAGAGCCCATAAGCTCTTTAATAAGCTTTAGGAAGCCCAGACCTTAAGTCACCCTTTAGGTGTCTTATTTTTAAGCCAAGAGTTAGCTTTTGACTGTTTTTCAAACAGTTTTAAGCTCAAAAGCTCAATTAGCTTATTTGAGCTTGTGGCTTATTGTTGTTGCTTGTTTCTTGTTGCATTAGGTGTATTAGGTTAGTTTAGTTAGCTTTTTAGGAAATTTAGCTTATTTTGAGCATTTTTAGAGCTTATTTTCAAAATTGCATAATTTTCCCCTGGTGCAAAAGACAGTTTTGACAGCCTCTTTAAGCTGTCATTAAGCTCACCATTTTCTTTCTAAAAAGCAATTTTAGTAAGCTTATAGGGTGTGCTTTAAGCCCCTATAAGCTCAGCCATTGGGTCCCACTCTAAGGGCTTAAAAATAAGCCCTAAAAGTGCCCCAAGGCCCTTTTGGGACTGCAACCCAAGCCCATTTTGGCTTATAGCTTATTTTGATTTCTTGGCTTATTGGTTTGTTTATATTTGCTTATTTCTGTTTGTGTTTGCTTATTAGGTATAGGGTAGGTCTTATCTTTGCTTATTTGCCATAGCATTGTGCTTTTTCAACTTTTATAAGCCTAGCAGACTTAAGATTAAGTCTAACAGTACTAACTCTTAAGTTAGTACTGCTGAGGGTAATAAGCCAATCTCTGGCTTATTTGGCTTATTAAGTTACTTATTTTTTGTTCCTTGTAGCTCATATTGCTTGTGTATTAACTTATTTTTGCTTATTTGTGATTTGCCTTTGCTTATTTGTTCTTAAAGCCAAGGAAATAAGCCAATTTTTGTCTTTAGCCGTTTAAAAGCTCTGTCATTTTTAGGAGCTATTTAGAGGGCTTATTTTGTGTTACAAAGCAAAAAGTAAAGTGGGGCATATTGAAAGCTTATTGGCAAGTCATCAAGGCTGTGGGCCCCACTTTGGCCTCAAAACATCTCTTTAAGGAGCTTAAGATTAAGCCCCCCAATAAGCTGTCCTAACTGTTTGAAAAACAGTTATAAGCCCTTTGGCTTATTCCAAATTTTTTTTCCTTGCTTGTTTTTGATTTTAAGCTAATCATTTGTGCTTATTAGATTGGCCTTAAGCCATTTTAAGCTTGTCTAGCTTAGTGAAGCTAATTTGAGCTTATTAACTTAAAACTGATAAGCTTTTAGAAAAGTAAAGCCCAAATCAGCAGCTTTTAAGCTCATTTTCCAGCTTATTTATAAGCTCTTGTAAAAACTTGTAGTTATAAAAATTGCTTATTTATAAGCCCTTTTTAAGTTTGTAAAAAAAGTTTTCAAAAAAATAAAAAAATAAAAGGGGAAAAGTGTAAGTGTCAGTGGTGAGAAGACTTCGAATTCCCCGACCTTCAACCACTCTCAAACCCTCTATACCACAACACACACTACCACCTGTGCTGCGCTTGGAGTCTTTTCTGTTAGACCCTTGGGCGCTTTGGTATTTTAAGTGTGTTTTTGGTGGCCATTTTAAAGCTATAGCCTGTTAGCTATTTTGACAGCTTATTTGATAAGCTGGACCAAGGCCAAGCATATTTTTTTCCTTAGGACCGCCACACGTTCAGTTATTTTTGTAAATTTTCAATTTTTATAATAAAACATTTTTGTATTGAATTTCTAAATTTATTTTCTTTTAAACTTTAAAAAAATTCATAAAATAAAATATTAATCAGAAAAAATATAAATCTTTTTTTCTAAAATTTTCTTTTTTCATATATTTTGTAGAAAAATATATAAAATTTACAGTAGATTAATTTTTTTCCACAAAAATTTACTTTTTAAAAGAAGCGAGATTTGTCCCCGGTTCTTGTCTTGACTCGTTTTTTATGGGTCGAACGACCTGACCGTTTTTAGTCTAAGTTTTTTTTTAAAACTACGTTATTTGTCATATAAAATCTAATTTTAGTTTTTTAACTTTGTTTTAGAGTTTAATTCGCAAAATTTAGGTTTTATAGCCCTCGTTTTTTCGGTCCGTTTAGTTTTAAGTATATAGCATTCGTTTTTAGGTTTTTATTTAATCGTTTTTTGAATAATTTAACTTGTAAAAATTAGAAATACCAATCATACCTTTGTCATATTCAAACATACATCGATCAATCCGTCATTCAATTTTCATTTAAGCCTCGTATGGGACAAACGTCCCGGAATCATCTTCCGGCTACATATATATTTTTATTTTGGGTGAACTTTGACCATTCCTTTGCAGAGGTAAATGGTTGAGTGTTTGGCTTTATATATATATATATATTTATATATATATATATATATATATATATATATATATATATATATTATTGACGAATCAGGCAGATAAAGACATAACAAGAATAAGACAATAACAAAGAACAAGGAAAATAAAGAGAGGTGTTACAGAGCTTAAACAGCAGCGGAAGATAGATATTCACTCTTTTCTTGATTCACTTAGTCAAGAAGAGATAAAATACTCCAAAATCAGCAACCAAACACCAAGAATTGAAAAACCCCCAATCCAACAAAAATAAGGGGTTTCAAGAAAACCCTAATTTATTCAATTCGAGCAATTAACTAACCAATTAACCGCTTCCAGAATCAAACCAACCAGCCTAATCAAGACCTCTTCACAAGAATGAAAAAACCCCCAATTTCTCAAACCCTAATTGATATATATATATATATACACACACACACACACACACACACACACACACACATATATATATTAAATTCATATATTATTATGTTAGTATTTACGTAAAAAAACCAATATTATCAATTTTTTGTACTTTTGTATCTTTGCAAGATTGCAAGTTGTGATTAGAAAAAACTTCTTTTGTGTAATTTTTAAAAAAGAATATTTGATTTTTTAATGTGGTTATTATTATTTATGTTTAATTTGTTGAAAACTTATAAAAAGCTACTAATTAATATATTATTAATGAGTTCTTTATTCTTCATATTATTGCATGTAATCACATTTGCGAAAATATGGCATAAAACAATAAATGAAGAACAACATGTATTTAGTAAAGCATTCCGCTCATAAAGACGCCCCGATAAGATCCTCAACGGGGATTGAAACGGGTTTGGGGGAGCATATTGCTCCTGTGACACCCCGCAAATTTTCGTTCAATTTTTTAGCCGTTATCGGTCGCTAATTTAAATTTTAAAAGTTTTGTTTAACTTTTACGTTTAACCGGGAAGTGTTCCGCTATTTATCTGAGAATCGTCGCCAGGAGTGAATCGGGACACCTAACGTTGTAGTATTTTGGCAATAGCCACGTTTTTATAATTTAAGGTAATATTTAAAATTTCATAATTTTCGGTGATACCATTATTCGTTTCGTTATTTACGTGAATCGTGATTTATTTAAAATATGAGCATATGCATGGAGGACTTGAAAATTAAATCAAACATGAAGCACTAGTATCGTAGAATGTTGGAGACCTTTTGGTCCCCCCTCCTCTTGCTCACGTCCAAACAAACCACGCTTATAAACCTTGGATGCCAAATTTGAAATTCAAAGTAATAAGACAAGATTACAACTAGCGTTTGTCCTTGCATAATTGTGATTGGGAGATCATTTTGGCCCCCTCTCCCCTCTTTGTCCTATTACACGAAACACACACACTTACACACTCTTAGTGTGTGAAGCAATTGTGCATATATACCATCCTACATCTCATTTTTCATTCATATCTCACACACACTTAACATTTAAGTTTTCTTTTGCTCTCTTGTTCCTCCTAACCCACGAAATACATACACACATATATAAATTCATAATTTTTCATCTTTGATCAAAAACTCTTAAAGATTTGTTGAAGGTTTGATCATTTGTATCATTCGGGTATTAGTTAAACAACATTTGGGTTGTTTTAGTCTTGTTCATCCTTCAAAAAACCTTCAATCTTTGTAAGTCTTCAAATCTTTTAATAACTTGTACTTACATAAACATCTTGATGCATACATACTAGTTGTACAACTTACTTTATAAAAACAAAGATTTTAAAGCTACATAAACCTTAAAAGGTTATGCATATGGTTCGAAAATAATAAAAGAAAATATAAGGAAAGTATAGTTTTTTTATCGTGGTTATTTTCGTGTAATCAAAATGGTATGTTATAGCTTATTTATATTCGGCTTATATAAAAAGCTTTTGGCAAAGTTTATTTTGATTTTTTGAGCTTAATGGGCTTATGTTTGGTTCGACCCAACTAAAAAAGGAAGGAGAAATGTTTGTTTAGCTTATTTTGTTTGGATTATATTTTGTTAGCTTATTTTCTAGCTTATTTTTAAGGGACAAATGGTAAACTTATTCGGCTTAATAAATAAGCCCGAATATAGCTTATTGGGCTTTTAGCCGCGTCCCACAACCAAGGCCCAACACCACAAGCTTATTTCTGAGCTTATGTGGTTCGACTTATTATTGCTTGGCTTATTGTGAGCTTATTGATAGCTTATTATTAAGTCGCGTGCTTATTATTTAATGTTTTGCTTATCGGACTATATGTATAAGTAAAACTACATTTATGGACTTAACGGGCTAAGGCCCAACATAAATACAATACACCAAGGCGTAAAGC